>JANZLF010000009.1:31574-43870 GCA_026546835.1 Erythroxylum foetidum | reverse complement strand
AATTTCTGTTTCTGACAGTATGATGTGATGTATTGTAAGCACTGTTTGAGATGTTGTGTGTAAACTCGTCTGATTTGTTTGTCCTGTATTGGGTGGCATCTATTTATCCTCCCAGGGGGTATTTGGGTGTTACAATTAAATAAATAAGATTTATAAAATTTATTATTTAAAAAATAATTATTAAATTAGAATAATAATTAAATTAAAATTATTTTCGGATTTAACGAAAAAAGAAATAATATTTAAAATTGAATAATTATTACATTAAAATTATTTTCGGATAAATGAAAAGCAGAAAAATTCAAATTAAAATTTAAAAATTATCAAAATTAAAATTATTTTCGGATGAATGACAAAATTTAATTATTAAAATTGAAAATTTATTAAAATAAAATTATTTTCAGATATTTTCAAAAATTAAATTAAATTGCTTACAATTCGCGATGTTTTTCCCTAAACATAGTGGATTGTAAGGTTTTAGCGATGTTTTTAAAAAAACGTCACTAAAATGATTGCAATTTACTACATTTTCCTAAAATGTCGCAGATTATCTGACCTTTTCTTGACATTTTCCGAAACGTCGTCGAATGTCAAAGTTTTACACGACGTTGAAATCTTTTCCCTACACCATTTGATTCTGCAACATTTCCTAACCAAACGTCGCAAAAGGGATTGTTTTCTTGTAGTGATAGGAGGAAGTATTACTCATCTATGGTACAAGGAGGAAGTATTACTCATCTATGGTTATTCTTTTTTTTAATTACATTAGGTATCCCAGCTTAGCCGGGCTAATCCTAATCCCCTAAGACCCCACCCCAAGAGCCCTAGAGCGGGTAAACCTGAAAACTCCAAGATCCCTCAGGTTCCTACGTCGCTTGTACACGTCTGCGCACAAGGAGTCTTCACATACTTGATTGTTCAGCTGATGATTGATCGCTGACCTCCCCTTTGCTCAGCATCAGGTTCCCATCAGCCCCTAGGTTTCCTAGTAGCTCCAACTCCCACACTGTCGCTGGAAGCGAGACGTCCGTAATTGATCCGATCAAGGAGCTGTGTCCAGGGGGTTAGAAGATCATCAATAGGAATAATGCCTATTTCTCCTCTGTTGTCGTGACTCGAACTCAAGACCTCCTGAAAGGGAGAGCCTTAAGTTAGGAGCTTTGACCACTCAAGCCATTCCTACTTTTTTTTTGGATAAATGGTAAATGATATTTATCAAAAAATGGGTTATATACATGAGTTGTAGGGGCATACCCCAATCAGCAACTGTAATGCACTAAAAAACCCAATAATTCCCCATACACCCATAATGAGGTTCAGCCCTCTCATTTACAACGGATCCAACACAAGGGACAAAAGAAGATGATATCAAAAAGCAATTAAAAATAGGAATAGCCCAAAAAGAGACAACAATATTAGAATCAACTACGTGTGGCATGTGTCCGAGGCGGGGCAGCAAGGAATCAGCACACGCCAAGGTCGTCCACCCCACAAGGGCGCACTAGGCAAAGTTGCATGGGCCATGCAATCAATAGATGACCAGTATATCAGCGCCCAATTACATCCACGAGGGGCAGCCAGTGCAAGGAACAAAGTCAAAAAGATCTTCGCGGCACCATAGAGGCTGAGCAGTACACTACACGGACCAGGAACCCCAGATCACACACACCCTGTCAATCAACCTGACAAATAAGGGGTAATAAGTTCTACTGGGTACAAACGAAATAATATTTTGTAAGTAGTCGTTTTAATTTTTGAAACTACATCAGGCCAGCAGATGACAGCTCCATCAAGTTGCATAGCATTTCGGGATTTCCAGATGGTGTACACAGTGCATAGGAAAGCAATGCGAATGGATTTACTGCGCAAGAGTGCTCCCTTAGCTTCACATTTGATCCATTTGACAACACGTGAAAGGGAGCTCATTTGTCTGGTAACTCGCAGCCAGCGACGAATGTCTTGCCAAACCAGGTTAGTATAGGAACATTTGAAATAAAGATGAGCCACGGTTTCCACCTCTCTCTTACACATTATGCAAATTGGGTCTAAGTCGAGGAAGGGGAGATTATCTTTAGTGGAGAGTCGATCCCGTAGCTCTAGCCAGGTCACAAAGGAGAACTTGGGGGGATTATAACGTTTCCAGATGAGTGACATCCAAAGTTTGCCAACATTTTTAATACGCAACAGGTCATAAATGTGGTGAGAGGATAGTCGGTCATTCACACACAACTTGCGCAGACCTTCCACAACAACCAAGCGCCCCCCTAAATTAGCCAGCAAGGAGTCTCGAATGGAACCTATCTTTTTCAGTAATTGAGAGTCCCTTGGATGGGGGGACCACTCCTACTTGTAATTATAAGAGGTAGTTATTGCTTCAATTTCTCAAATTGAAGCACAAACAGCTAGTAGTGCCTGGCCAGTAACGATGCTTCTGAACCTTTCCTTTATGGTTGATAAATATATTATTTCCATTTTTCTTTAAAATATGTGGTGGTAATAAATAACACTTTTACTCTCTCTTTTCCAAAAGGAAAGGAAAGCTAAAGTATGAAGTTTGGGCGTACGATTATTGTCCGCAAATGAACACCTTTTTGCATTATCTGCAATTCTGTAAAATTGATTCAGATGTTGACCTCTTCTAATCTTGTAATCAATCTCTCTCTTATGCTTTCCATGTCTACGCAACGCAAATGGCTTTGGATGAGTGCTCGTCGATAGGATTCAGTTTTGCGTTTACGAGTCAGCTGATGTCAAAACTAGCATCTGATATCATATATGCGCTCTTATGTAACAAGTGATTTTAAATGCATAGAAATCGACGATTAAAAAATACTTATGAAAACTTTGAATTGACTTTTTATTTTTATTTTTAGTTTTCAGTTTGGTTATTTTAATAATTTTTATTATTAAAAGTTGATTAGTTTATTAATTAAACAGTTAATTTGATAAATTAATTACTTTTAATAAATTAAAATTAATTAATTAATTTTTATTTAATAATTACTTTTTAAAATTAAATTTTTATTTCTTCGATAAATAATGACGGTCTTCTTAAATCATATTTAAATTTTTTTAATTTTATTTAAATTTTAATTAATTTTGTAACGATCTAAAATTAATTGAATTGGTTAAACATCTTAATTTATTGATTTAACTTTGAGTTTGATTTTTAAAACATTACTAAAAATAAGTATATGGAACTGTTTAAGTTAATTAAATATTTTCCACAAGACAGATATTTTGGTTATTGTTTGTTATTTTGCCGACACGAGAAGCTTTATATTTCATTCTTAGCTGAAAAATTTGATCCTAGAATCGAATCTATCTTATATCATCTGCTTTTGTCTTCTTGATGGAATTCTTCTTCATCAATTACTAGTCTTACATTGCTTTTGATTCTTTATGATAATAGATCCTATATCAATCTGTTGTACTTTGCCATGACATCTTTTATTTGTCCATACTTTTACATATGCGAATTTGGGATAAATAATTAATTATAACATGTTGGTCTAGACTACTTCTCTTATCTTTAGACACGGTACAGGGTTACAATTAATGCGATGCCTCCTCTGATGATTAGAGGTAACGGACATGGCGTCACCAGCAGGAACATGGAAATAAGATGGGTAACCAGAAAGGAGTACGGGAAGAGACTGTTAAAACCAAGAATACCTATTTGCATATCCACCAATCCATCGCAAATAAAGCTCCAAGACCTGATAAATCTTTATGGCAACTGCAATCACTCATGCCATCGATTTCCAAAACTAGACCCCAGAGGAAAATTCGTAGAAGCTGTTGATGTTAAGAAGCTTGGTGTGGCTATCTCCCACAGTTTCGTTCTTGTGTCCGTCTTTTGCAACCCAGAAGATGTTGGAATAGGACTTGTTAATAAAAACTATTCTTCGTACAAATCTCAAGAAGAAGAAGACCCATGTCCACTGCTACCTTCTCCTCCTTCTCATTCGCTAGATTGCTTCAACAAACTGAAACAGCCTGTCATGCCTGTGGTCTCGCCTTCTGACAGCAGACTCGTGGGTTTTGGTCGCGCTGTTTCTGATGTTGGATTGACTGCCTCCATCTACGACGTCGTGGTACTGCTTGTTTCCTATTGTTTGTCTCGTTTGTTGGAGAATTCTTTACAAGCTGAAGTTTCCATTATTTGAATTATATTTCTTCTCCTTTTGTTGCTTATTCTCGTCCTCCGCTTTCACTTTGACTTGCCTCATAATCAATGTTTTAAATAAGTTCTTTCAATGCTTGTCAGGTTTTACCTTCGATGCGGAGAATGGGAATTGGTAGCATGATAGTCAAAAGAATCGTAAGGTTAGTTTTCTTTTCTTTTTCATGGCCATGGGGGTGATTAAGTTCGAGTGGTTCAGCGCAGCCCCCAAGCGTCCAATGCTATTCATGTATGAGAATTGGCTAATTATAAGAATAAAAGCTATAAGAGAAATTTTAACAAACAAGTGGTAGGCTAGAAATTTAGCTGGAGAAACTTCACTGTATTCATCCACGAATGAGCCTTTTATACACAAGAGGACATAACAAATTATCAGCGAACAATGTCCCACTATAACCTAGTAACGACCCACTAATCACAAACTAACGACCCACTAACTAACAACCTACTAACACAAGCTAATCTCCTAAAAATCCACTAGCATAACTGAAACAAATATCATGTCTTCTGACTTAAAACAAATCCTATCTGACTAATACTTACAGTAGAAGATGTAACACTAAATTATAATTTCTACATTAATCTCTAACACTCTTCCTTAATGTAGAAATCACCAACACCTAATAGATCTCTCAAATACATAAATTTCTTTAATGTTAATAGTTTGTTAAATAAATCTGCAACTTGATCATTGGTATCACAATATTCCATCGTAATTTCTCTTGAAATAGTTGATTGATTGTCACAATAGATAGCAGTTGCCTCGGCTTGAGCTTGCTTTATGTCTAGCAAGATCCTTCGAAACCAAACTGCTTGACAAGTTGCTGCTGTAACAGCCATATATTTAACCCTTGAAGATGATAGATATGTAGATGGTTGTTTGTTTGAACCCCACAAAATAACATATGTGCCCATAGTGAACGCTTAGCCTGTAGTACTCTTTTGATCTTCAATGCAGCCCCTTAAATCACTGTCTAAGAAACCATTCAACATGAAATTGTTTGTTGCATCTATACCATATTCCCCAAGAGTTTTTTCCTTTCAAATATCTCAAGATTCGTTTTGCAGCACCCAAGTGATTCTTGCTAGGACTTTGCATAAACCTGGATAGGAGATTTGTTGCTTGCATAATCTGATCTGTTATTTGTGAGATGTAGTAAACATCCTTTCAAACTCCTGTATAATTGAGCTTCAATTTTTTCACTCCCATAATCGAAGCAAAATTTTTTATTGGTACACATAGAAGTACTCACAGCATTGCAATCCTTCAAATTGAATCTCTTGAGAAGATAATGAACGTAATTTTCTTGAGAATTTAAAATTTATGCATCCCATTGCTTGACTTCTAGTCCCAAGAAGTGATTCATCAAGCCTAAATTAGTCATTTCAAACTAAACTGACATCATCTTTTTAAACTCATCCAATAATACGTTACTATTACTAGTATTAGATCAAATCATCAACATAAAGACGAACGATAAGATTTTCAATCGTATCTTTAGTTTTCACATACAAAGTTGGCTTACTTGGACTTTTCTAAAAACTATTTCTACATAAATGTCCATCTATTCCTTTGTGTCAGGCCCGAGGTGCTTGTTTTAGTTCACATAGTGCTTTTTTCAAACAATAGACTTTGTCTTCATGACCTACAATCTCATATCCTTTTGGTTTTTGAACATACACTTCTTCCTCCAAAGTTCTATGTAGGAATACTACCTTCACATCAAACTGATAAACCTTTCAATTAAAATTAGCCGCAATAGTTACAACAGTGCATATTGTATCAAACTTTGTTACTAGAGAGAGTTTCTTTAAAGTCTATGCCTTCTCGATGCATGTACCCAAGTGCAACCAGTCCTGCTTTGTATTTTTGGGCAGTTCCACCAGCAGGGAACTTAATCTTATTGATCCACTTTAGCCCAAGAACTTCCTTTGCATTTGGAAGATCAAGCAGCTCCAACATCTTGTTTCTTTCTAAGGCTCCCATTTCTTCATCCATTGTTACACGTCATTCCTTAGACATTATTGCTTCTTCGAAGTAGATTGGTTCTTCAATTTGAGCAAGCTGACATTGTTCTGTGCTTTCATAAATTTCTTGCAAGGATCTCCATTTCTTGGTGGTGAATTTGATGAGGAAGAGCTTGGTGAGGACAAGTTTGAGACATTAAATTGGCTTTCTTTTGATGTGGATGATTGAGGGCTGCTTACTATAGAAAGGTTGGAACTTCCATTTTGATCTTCTTCTTTTGTGGGAGCATCAACATATTCACTATAGCATCAAGAGATTCATTATCTTCAAGTAATGTTCCTAAAATTGATTGCATATTCTTCCAATCCCAACTATTTTTCTCATAAAAAACATCACGACTTATTAGCAATTTTTTAGTGAGAGGATTATAGAAAAAATATTCTTTAGTTTCGTTACTATAGCCCATGAAAATCCATTTGATGCTATTATTATCTAATTTTTCTCTTTTACGAGATGAAATGTGCACAAATGCACTGCAATTGAAAACTCTTAAATGAGTAATTTTAGGCTTCCAACCATACCATGCTTCAAATGGTGTTTGTTGATTCAAATTTGTTGTAAGAGATTGATTAAAAATGTAGGCTATTGTATGAATTGCTTCTATCTAGAAATTGTTTGGAAGATTTTTGGCTTTTAGCATATTTTTTCCCATTCTATAAGGTTGCGATTCTTCCTTTCTGCAACTCCATTTTTCTGTGTTGTGTAGCTAGCTGTTAGTTGTCTTTGAATCTCACATTCTTCACAAAAATTATGAAATTCCTCAGTGAAAAGCTCTCCCCCACAATTTGTTCACAAGGTCTTTATTGGTTGCTCACTTTATTTCTCAATATATGTTTTGAACTTCTTGAAGATAGAAAAAGCTTTTGATTTTTTCTTGAGAAAATAAACCTATGTCATTAAACTAAAATCATCATCAAATACTAAGAAATACTTGTTGTTGTTGAGGGCAAGTGTTCTCATGGGCCCACAAATGTCTGCATAAATTAGTTGTACTAGTTTTGTAGATCTTCTTGTTTGCCTTTTTGGAGAAAAGTCACACTTTTTACATTATCTCATTTACATCTTTAATCACTAGCGACCCACTGACATAGTTCTTTTTTGATATGAGACTTAAATTTCTAAAACCCAAATTACTATATCTATGATGCCAACACCAATTTTTATCAGTCAATGTTGCCTTCAATACATGTTTTTCATCAAAATTGACAATGTAAGGAAAAAAAAAAAATCCCCCCATAAGAATAGTACCAAGCAAGACTCTCTTTGATTTATCTTTAAACACATAGCAAGTAGAATCTTCAAAAATAATTGAATAATCATCTATCATAAATTGCCCTACACTTAAACAAATTTGAATCCAAATCAAGAACATGTAGTATATTCTGAATATAATTCAAGCCAAGAGAGTTTAGCATCACAATACCTTTTGTTTGTGCCATACATATTGTTCTAGCACCTATTGTATTTCACTTCTCATGTGATTACTATAACTACTGTCGATGTACCAAACTTCTGGAGGACTTTATTTAGACGAAAAACATGCAAGGAAAAGACTCTCACTTTAATCTTCCTCTTCTCTTGGGCTAGGTTGGCTTGTTTATCTTTAAGCCTATAAAATCTGTCTATGTGCCCATATCTCTTGCAACAGTAGCATTACTTTTGTCTCTCATTTTCACCTTTGTCAATATTTCTAAACTGTTGGTTATTCCCGTTGGATCGACCACTGCTTTTGATTCCTCTTCTTCCCCTTGAGGAATTTCCACTACGTGATTTGTTGAAGTTGCTTGGTTCACTGACATCTTTTCCATTTTGTGAAATCTGCATCTTACTGTAGAAAGCATTCTCAACATAATTATTATCACATTTCTTCATTTTATCTTAATGAGAATAAAGAGACTCCTGCAATTCATTAACAGTTAATAGTTGTAGATCTTTTGACTCTTCAATTGCAACCACAATATGATAATACTTTTTAGGTAAATTCTTAAGAATTTTCTCATCCACCTTCTGCTCACTTAAAATCTCTCACATATTTTCTGATTTGATTAACAACATCAATCATGGTGGAAATATATCATAGTTAGTACCTTGAAAAATTGGAATTGAAGGTTGTGAGAGGTTTACTCTAGCATGATTATTGGCCATTTTGATGTGCCACTCGACACTGATACCAGATTTAAGAGAATATGCTAATTATAATAATAAAAGCTGAAAAACCCGACGGGGATCGTAGTTTTGCAAACTTTCTGATTCTTTTCTAGCAAACAAAAAAATCAGAAAAATTAGGAGAACAAAAAATAAATCAACACCGAAAATTTGGTAACGCAGTTCGGCACACCTTGCTTACGTCTGTGGGTTCCTCACCTAGCTTAATGACTTTCACTGAAGTACAATAGATTTACCTAAGGCTTTACTGAGCCTACACCACTCAACCTTTGATACTACACCACTCAACCTTTGATACTATCTCTCAACCTCATTTTTCGTGAAAGAATTTCACATCTAATCGTACGACTGCCTTATACTAACCTTAACAGAGGATTTTTCTAAACTACTTTTAATTAACAACAATTAATAAAAATAACTCAAGTGATGAATCAACTAAGAATAAAAACATAATACGCTTAAGACAGAAAAGAGGACAATTTCTCAATCGATACAGCTTCTCCATAATAGATTTGGAAGTGCAGCTTCAACAATTCTAATTAAACCATATCGGACACTAGACGCACCATGTATATTTCACGCAGAAACCCAGAAGAGCAAGTCTGAAAAATCAGAAGTTAAACCACGATGTGTATTAACCCAGAACACATGCAAACATTCAGCTGTGTTTTTCCAATCTTCAATTAACACCCACTGAACGATTTTATCATGCACACATTCAGCTGTATATTTTTCCAGCACCTAATTAACCAAAACTTCCAACAACGTTATCTCTTATCCCTCAAAGCCATAATCCCAAAAACTGACGTGAGGTACATTTTTCAAGTGTCATTAATGCCCACTAAATAGCTGATTGCCAAAATTTCAAAAACCACATGAGCTATGTTTTTCAATGCCCACTACTCTGTTAATAATACTCTCACACACACACTGCACACTTAATAATTCAACACCCACGTCCAAAACATTCTCTTCACTGTTGTTCTTTCAAATGCTTATGAGATTTATTTCAGCTATGGAATAACACTCTTCACCGTTGCATATGTCTTTTATCTCTCACATCACCACAATCTTTTATTTTCTCGATTTACTATGAACGCACAACAATCGTATGCCACATATACACGTGAACCCTATTGCTGCACACTCCCGTTCAAGATAGATGTCTGTTGCAGATTTTGGATATACATAAATCCCCACACAAATAAGAGTCCAACTTCAACCAATTAACTAACACTTTAATTCAACCACACAACCAAAGCTTCATTATTTTTACCGCACAAGAGATTCACCACAATTGTTAATAGGAGACGTGCATGACACAAACACATCCAAGTAAGAAGAGTCCACCTTGCATGTGTTTTCTTTTATCTGTAATATCCTCACAATTCAGCATTGAACATCATCCAATTCCTAATATGTCTAGCAGTAAAATAATTCCAATATCACCATGATGATACACTCCAATGTAGTGTAGAATTCCTACAAATTATATCTTATATGTCCAATGAAAATGTCAAAACTAAATAAAAGATATATACAATATATCCTAACAAAAGCTATAAATGAACTTTTAACAAATAAGTGGGAGACAACAAATTTAGTTGGAAACTGTATTCATCCATGAACCAGACTTTTATAGACAAGATAGCATAACAAACTATTAGAGAACAATGTCCCACCACGACCGAGAACAACCCACTAAGTCACAAACTAACGACCCTCTAACACAAGTTAATTTGCTAAAAATCTGCTACCACTACTCAAACAACTATCATGAAACAAATCCTATTTGACTACAACTTACAGCAGCAGACGTAAAACTAGATTATAATTCCTACATTAATCTCTAACAATTCTTTCTTCCAACTTAGTTTTAGCCATCCTCATCGTACATTTTGCTTTGAGTTCAGGTTGTTTTTGTTTCCAATCAATAAAGCTTGCCATCATATATTATCCATCTACTTGTGTTGCTGTAAATAGTTTCATTCAACGCAAAGCTTTCCCTTTGTATCTGAGCCTAACATCTAGACTTTAACTGTCCAGAATGCTTACAAGTAAAGACATATATGACATCGCAGTCCTTTGTTCAGCCAATGAGAGGTAACCTAACCAACAGGAGCTTTTCGTTGTCCTTGCAAAACCATAATATGCTTATAGTTCTTAAGAAAAGACATGCCAAGTTTGTAAACTCTTACAAATTAATGACTACTTTTTACTGTATGTGTACACAGTTAATAATTAATTGTGGTTTCTTTAGGCTTTTCTTTAAAGCATGTGGATTTGGAGATGATATTCTAGGCTCCACAACGATGATGTACACGAGGACCTTTCCCACTTATAGTGAGGGCGATCAGATGATTACATATGCAGGTCAAAACCAGTTGTTAGCACCGCCAGAGAACCCTTCTAATCTTGTTGATTAAACTGTTAAAGTTGACACCAGTTCTACTAAATTATTATCCAAATTATCACTCTGGAATGTTGTTTGAATTTAGGCATTGGTTTTGTTTGGTTGTTCTACTTGAATCTCATTCTATTCAGATTCAGTTGGAAGTTATTCCAAAATGCAAGAAACTGGTTATTGGTGACTGGTTACTTTCAGTTAGTGGAATCTAGTGTCGTCCGTCCAGAAAATTTTGAAAACTTTTTCAGATTCGAATGAGAAAGTAATGCTTATTTTTCCTTCGGCTTTCATGTCGCGCAGAAAATGCATGGAGGTTGGCTAAGTTAGGTTGGGCCCTAAAGGTCACATTCAAACCATGAATACTTGAAAGGTGAGTTTAAAAGCTTTCCACTTGTCTGTAAACTGTAAGTGAATCAAGTACCTGCAAACTAGCCAATAATCTTTGCCCGTGGCTGTGTCCTGAATACCTACCTAGTGGCATATGCTACATAACAGCATCAGGTCAGGTCATGATCTATCTACTTCGTCAATAGGCTTTGCTAACTAAAACATTACAAATTGTGGTTTATCAATATCATTCTCAAAGCAATCATTTCTCTTCATTGATCCACTCTGGTTTATAAATGCAAGCACCAACTAAGAAAGAAGGGTGTAATCAAATAAATATTAGGAATGACATTGGCTGAGTCGGATTGGATTCAGACTATTTAACGTTTGATAATCATTTGAAAATATTTTTTAATTCTGAATCTAGTCAGAAGCTTGATCAATATTGGAAACATTCAATCTGAATCTAAACTTAATTGTTAGATAATTTGAGTGTTGAGACTTGTTTCCGAAACCCAACTTCGAAATCATAAATCGAAAAAAAAAATAAAATGGCGGGAACGAAAGAACAGATCCTAAAGCGAAAGTCAAAGTGAGCGAAATCCAAAGGAATCAAATCGGATCAAAAAACGAAGGAATCGAAAGCAAATCGAAAGGTTCGGAATCAAAGAAAACAAAACCACGTGCAATCACACTGAAGGACAAATTCCAACATCCGAAACTCGTTCCTTAGAAAACAAAATGTTGGAAACCATACGACACACTTGGTCTAACCCTATCCGAAACGGTATAATTTTTTTTCCTCATTCAAAGCAATACAAATGTCTAAATGGAATTTATCATTTCCACAACCTCAATTCATTTCATTCTTCAAATTCATCATTTAAAAATCTTATATTTCTTTTACCATCAAAACTCACATGTCTATATACCAATCAAGCCATAAACAAAGAACACTTCAATTTTTCAAATCCATCCGCACAATCATCGGACCTCCTGTCCGGAATCCAAACGCAAACAAATACATATATATACCCATAGCACTTCAATAATTCAGCTCAATCATCACAGTCATCGGACCTCTTGTCCGGAATCCATATCACGATCAATCATAATCATTACACAATTTTATACCAAACCATAATTCATCATACACAATTTCATAATTCAAGTCCTTATAC
>JANZLF010000009.1:19803-30396 GCA_026546835.1 Erythroxylum foetidum | reverse complement strand
GTAAAACCTAACCAATAATCATCTACCTCATTCTTGTGTTAGGTAAAACCAAACCAATCCATATGTACACTGACTATAAAATGGTGCGTCTACAATTAGTGGTACACCATATTATTTCTATTTTTTATAACAGTGTGGAATTAATAAAAAAAAGAACAAGGACATTTTGGTGTATTCCGATCCATTTATGATAGAATACTTTCTGAAGATGGCTGACCCTCTTGAAGTACTCGTGCCTCTTATCGACTTCATTCACTCTGATCTCTAACCAAAATCTAGAACCACAATCGCCATACTTCCTTCGACGAATTCCTACTATTCCCTGACCAGGCCTTCCTTTCTCCTTCAACCCAAACCATCTTGGATCGTAGGAAACCAGCACACCTTATCTCTATTACTCGATTGTTACCTAGAGTCCATCACCTAGATGTCCTCGCAATCTTAACTGGGCTTAATTTTACAGCACCAAAAAAATATCTAAGTTGAGCAGGAATCACGAGAGGTAATGCTAGGGTTTGGTATCTTCTTTTCTTCTTTTTCTTTCCTTCTTTTAGTTGCGATCCTCTTACATAAGTCATAAATTGATATTTCTCTTTGATATCTACTAATTCTGATTATGTTTCGTTGACCATTCAAAGACCACCAAAACACACACACACAAACACATAAACACATGGACGTTTGGTTTATAAAGTTTTGGTGAGCTATTTCATCTTGTTGCTAGTTTCTTATACTGATTCAAATCCTCTTTTGTCTCGTTGATCTATTCCTTTTTTTTTTTTTGTCTTGACTTATCTTTCGGCATGTCATTTTTATCTTTTGTTCATAGCTTGTGTTCATCCTTATGTTCTTTTTTTGTAGTTCGGTTCCTTTTAACTGCTCATTTCTTGTGAAATTATTCGGTTGATTTAGAGGTAACTTAATTGTCAAGTCATGTTGTTATTAGACTATTTGTGACGTGATTTGGCTTTTGATATTTTTCAAGCATAACATTTCATTTAGGATAATTTCCTATTCCTACGAGGTAGAAGACTTTAAGGATATGAAGGGGATCTTTGGTGATAGGTCTCGGGTATTTTGTTGTTGTTATCTATGAGCAGCTTTCTGGTGACTCTAGTTACTTCAATTTTCACTTTACTGCTTGGATTTATCTAGTGCCCTGTATGCCATGACATGCTACTTGGGTGGAGTCATGATTGAATTTTGGTTTTCTATTAGATGTCACTATAGGAGGTTTTTAGGTTTATTGGCTTGTTAGACTTAATAACAAAGGATGGCAGCCTCTGACAACACATTTACATGGTTTATAACTTATGATCATTCAAATTCCACATCTATATTACCATTATTCATCATCTTCCATACCTCATTTTGGGTTGTTTCCTAGAGTGCTTGGCTTTTAATACATATTGTAACATTACGATTAATTTGTATAATAAATTTTCAGCTGTGTAATTCATCTAAAATTTGACAGATTCATTGTGTTTTGCTGAACTGGACTGGAATAAACTTCAATAATTTCAAGGCTTGTGATTTTCAAATGCTATATGGTCCATATCTTTACAAAGGGGTTTTAAAGACATAAACAACATCTAATCTTTATCTTGTTGACCTAAATAATGCAATTTTAGGCTAAGAATTTGTTAAGAAGTGAGGCTCCCTGTTTCACCTCAACATTATTGCTCTTGTTGGTCCTTTTCTTAATGCAACTCCATATTGTTAGGTTGTTTGGTAGATGCAAATTCTTTAATTTGGGTCATCTCCTCATTTAATGGGCATCCATAATCTTCCAGTAAGACCCTATTTTAGAGAATCAAGTCCTTTGAATCTCCTTTCTGCTGTGGCTGTATAACTCTGATCATTTGTCAGTAGATACAGGCCCTTCTGGTCATTTGACAGTAGATATACACCCTTTAGCATTATCATTTTGTCTTTTAAACTTGATTGCTTGTAAAGAACATGTTTCATTGTTTTGACATTGTTGATTTTTTCAAATCTTATTCTTATGCATAAATGTCGTTGTGATGTTGATTGTTATGCAGTGCTAGTGCCTACTTTATTATTAATTATATTGATTATCATTCTAATTTATCCTACTTATGTTTTCTTCTGGTTCATGCGTATCAAATCAGACACATTTTTATTAATAGCTATTTTCTTAATCAGTTAGTGAGATGTGCCATATATCTTTCGTAAGTTCCAAGTTCCATCTTCATATGTATTGGTCAATGGATTTGGGTTGTTATTTTTGCTCATTTGATGTTCAATTTGTTATCTATTCAAGTTGTATATTTTGGGAACCAATTTCTATGATAGTTTTTTGACTGATTAGTTGTAGAAAATGGTTCCTTCTTGTGTGAATTTCCAAGATTCTTGGTAATTATGTTTGAAAGTAGGTTCTATTATGATTAGCTCACTATTACCCCATCACTAGTTCATGGTAATTCATATGCATAATATTTTTAATTTAACTTCTGTGTTTTGACATCATGAAACTTAGATTATGCTTATATTTTGTTTTGGATAGGATTAGACACATTTTTAGTAATAGCTATTTTCTTAATCAGTTAGTGAGATGTGCCATATCTCTTTCATAAGTTCCAAGTTCCAGCTTCATATGCATCGGTCAATGGATTGGGCTTGTTATTTTTACTCATTTGATGTCCAATTTATTATAACCATTGTTTACATTGGAAAATGTATCTTTTTCTTTGATCATTTTTCAAGTTCTAATATTTTGGGAACTAGTTTCTATGATAGTGTTTTGACTGACTAGTTGTAGAAAATGGATCCTTGTTGTGTGAATGTGTGTGACTCTTGGTAATTATTGTTAAAAGTAGGTTTTATTATGATCAGCTAACTATTTCCCCATTCCTTGTTGTGTGAATGTGCATGACTCTTGGTAATTATTATTAAAAGTAGGTTTGATTATGATCAGCTAACTATTTCCCCATTCTTTTTTTTTTTTCCAATAGTATTTGTTAGGTGTATGCTAACTTTAGGAATTCCATATGCATCTGCTTTGTGCATTTTGTGTTAGTTTTGTTTGTGGTTAATGTTTGAGTACATTTCAAGATCTAGATCTCCAGTTTACATGAACCTAACACTCACTTGGTTAATTGTCTCTGTGTTTACTTCTATGTCGTCCAAGTTTAGAGTTAAAGGGGGTGAGTTGCATATGTAATAGAATGATATCCAACTCATTGCATAAGTCCAAAGTTAGTTGGGTGACTTCGTTTCATTCAAATCTAGAGTTAGGTGGATGACTTTATGTTGAGCCGGGTCTTTATTGGATAATCATTATTATATAAAGTAGGTAGAGTTGGGAAATGCGAGAATACATGAAAATTCCTTCTCCTTTGAGTAAAATAGCAATAATCAACTGCATATGGGTCAATTCAAATCGGTCCATAATTTGTTGGGCCAAGTTAAGCTAGACTCAATATGTTTGAAATGATCAAGGAATTTGTTTTATTTTTTAGTTTGGCTTGTTATGATTTTGTTTTATTTTGTAGTTTGGGTCGATATGTCTAGCAACTTTTTGGGTGAAAAATGTGACCATTGCATTCTATCTTTCAGTCTTAAGAAAAGAGGGCATAATTGGGTAAGATTGGATCAAAATGAATCAGCTCAGGTTGGGTGAAGTAGGATAAAATTAATTAATGATGGATGCATCATATTGAAGTAGGATAAAATTAATTAACGTGGGATGCATCATATTGGAGTCATATACCATTATGGGCCTTTATTTGGATTGCGTATCCCTGTAAATTAGGAAAACCTATGATTTTGTTTGGTGGAAAGGAAGAACAGGATGGTTCTGTGAGTTGAAGTGTCACACCAAATGTGTTATTGGAGGTAAAATAAGGAAAAGTATCATGGGTTATCTTTATCTTCATTTTCACATTGCTTTCTAGAAGTGAGTAAAAGAGAGGATGGGAGGAGAGACATGAAAGGCAGCGGTGGAGAAGGTGCTTGAAGGAAGTGAAAAATTATATGAACTGAAGTTTGGAAGCAGTTGCCTTTGGCACGAATATGATAGAGAAGATAAGAAGGATTCTATGTTGAAGAAACTAAAGGATCAACTTTCAGTGGCTAAGGCTTATTATCTTAAACTTCTAGCACAACTCAAAGTGGGCCCCTGCAATCGAATCGAAAACTTGCTCATCCTACCAAATCAAAGATTTTTCACTTGGCCTTGTGTTGTGCAGATCTATTTTCATTCTGTTCATCTTTCACTACTTATATTTAGTTTATTTGCTGTATTATTTAAGCGCCTTTTGTCAAACTCTTTCCACATGACAAATGTATATCCTTCTTTTCTCCCTCCTAATGAAGATTATTATCTGTGATTTGTTGATTGACATCGAGCTCCAACCATAAATATGGTTATGTGTGTTCACTATTTCCTTTAATTTCTTAAATTGTTTCTTTTTAGGTAAAAATTCCCTAGGTGGACTGCAGTAAGCAATGATGTTCTTTAAAAGTGTTTCTGTACTTTCTACAACACTTTTTTGTCATCCTGTAAGTTCTTCCTCAATTTGTTTTTCACTTTTATAGTGGATCTACTATTTTTGTTTCATCTTTATATTATAGTTATGTGGTGGTAATAGAGAACCCTTTCATTCTCTCTTTCACTAAAGGACAAGAAAATAAAGTATTGCATTACAGGCTACACGGTCTAACGTCTGCAGTTCTTTAAAATCGATTAAGATGTTGACCTCTTTCAATCTTGTAATCAGTCTTTCTCTTCTCCATTTTATAATTGCCATGTCTGTACAATGTCCCTTCTTCATTTTTCTATAGTTTTTGATGAGTGCTTGCTGATTGGATTCGATTTGGCATTTGACAGTAAGCTGATGTCATAGCCAAAGTCCAATATTATGTACATTTGCTCTTATGTGACAAATGATTCAAATGCATAAACATAAGTACATGGAAATATTGAAGCTGATTAAATATTTCTGATATAGTAGATCTGCTGGTTACCCTATGTCGAATTTTGCCGATACATGAAGTTTTGTATTTCATTCTTAGTTGAGGAAGTTGAGCTTTGCTTTTGTCTTCTTGGTGTTGGCGATGGTGCCGGCAAATAAATTCTAGCTCAATTTACTTGGAAGCTAAAAATGTTAATTTACATGCTTGCAGGTTGATCGTGAACTTGGAAAAAGTTTTACATCCAGAACTAGCATATTTAAAGCTTTATTAAATTATCCTTTCAATGGATTTATGTTCAGGACATTTACATCTTCTCATGGGTCAGAAGATCCACAGAATACTGATCTTGTTCCTGATACGTTGGTTGATTTATTTGGGCGGATGCACTCTTACTTGAGAATTTCTTTGACAGAACGTTGCAATTTACGTTGTCAGTACTGTATGCCAGCTGAGGGTGTAGAGCTTACTTCTAGCCCTCAATTATTGTCACAGAATGAGATAATTCGTTTAGCCAATATTTTCGTTACTTCTGGGGTGGATAAAATTCGTTTGACAGGTGGGGAGCCAACAATTAGGAAAGATATAGAAGAGATATGTTTACAGCTGTCTAATTTGAAGGGACTCAAGACTTTGGCCATGACTACCAATGGTATTACCCTGTTTAGAAAACTTCCAAAGCTAAAAGAATGTGGGCTTACGGCTGTAAATATCAGCTTGGATACATTGGTTCCAGCCAAGTTTGAACTCATGACCAGGAGGAAAGGACATGAAAGGGTTATGGAGTCAATCAATGCTGCCATAAGCTGTGGTTTCAATCCTGTGAAGGTATGTTCTTTAAAGTTCCTAGTTGAATGGTGATTCTTTATGTTTTCTTGTTTGTTCATTTTTTTTGAAAGGCTTTTATTGATACTAAACTCAGAGTCTTCTCAATTTGTGCATATGCTGGCTGCTATTAGGTCAACTGTGTTGTAATCCGTGGGTTTAATGATGATGAGCTCTGTGATTTCGTAGAGTTGACTCGTGATAGACCAATCAATGTACGGTTTATTGAGTTCATGCCTTTCGATGGAAATGTCTGGAATTTTAGGAAGCTTGTTCCTTTCTCAGAAATGTGGGATAGAGTGGTAATTTAGAAGTCTGTCTGTTGATCTTTTATAGAAATTCCTAAATGCTTTCTCCTAACTTTTGTTATTGATTTAACCAGACAAAACAATTTAAAGAGCTTAAGAGGATGCAGGATCATCCAACAGATACAGCGAAGAACTTCATGATAGATGGGCATGTTGGGACTGTTTCTTTTATCACGTCAATGACTCAGCATTTTTGTGCGGGTTGCAATAGATTGCGACTTTTAGCTGATGGAAACTTTAAAGTCTGCCTCTTTGGTCCTTCAGAGGTAAAACATCTGCATGTCTATTATATTGTGACTACTTGTATAAATAGGGTGAAAATCAATGTTGGATGCTAAACTTACTACCGAATGACAATTATTATTGCTTCAGTTGCCTTCGTCTGTGTTTCCGTATCTTATGAACTTGCATTATCTTTATCCTCACTATTTGCTATTTAACATTTCAAGAGTCTTTTATAGAATTGGTAATCGAAGAGTAAATCCTCTTATTCTTTACTCGTGATGAAATATAATAATTCCATATAGGGAGGAAGGTTGTTGATTTATAACTGATAGTTCCATGCTTTTCCGTTTTGCATCTTTGAGTGATTGTACAGTCATATCGGTGGATATGTTTTATTGTTGAAGAATACTAGGATCTTGTTTGAGGAAACAAAAATTCTTTATAGCCTGTTGCCTATGATTTTCCAAACTCTTCATTCTTTTGGGTTGGTATATCATTTTTCACCAGGTTTTTATAGTTTGAAGTCATAATTCTCCAAATTTCAACAAACCATTATGCCTTGTGGTAAAACAGGATATCTACATAATATTATGTCTCGAATCAGTGGAGTGCTTTAACTTTTTCCAGTTTATATCTTTTCTCCTTTTTTTTGGTTTGTGATTTTTACTTACGTCTTCCTTTTGCAGGTTAGCTTAAGAGATCCACTTCGTCATGGCGCTGATGACAATGAGCTTAGAGAAATAATTGGGGCTGCAGTATGCTATTTTATATTTGCTCAAACTTATCTTATCCATTCTTGATTGTTCTCAAACCCCTTTGTTTTTAAAGACTATGTGACTGTCTTTATAATGATATCTGCATAATGGATATTTTCTTTGTTCCATGCTCTTCATCTGGGGCATGTTTAGGTTATCCTGTCAAAGAAAAAATTATCATCCCTCAGATTTTTGTCTTTCATTTTGATTAGAAGGCTACTTGCATGTTTCTCAAGCAATCAGATGGGTTTAGACAGTCATTGTAAACAATTTGCCTAGAGGAATGCAACACATGTATACTTTCTGTATCAGGGCTGTGGGTGTGGTGTCATTTGGCGATTCTGTTAATCTACAATCATGTTTTCATTGGTGGAAGATCACTCACTGCCTTTGGCTCCCATATTTTTGAGCCTTGCAACTTTTGCATATTTGCTACATGGCTTAATAATCTCTTTATAACTTCAGGTCAAAAGGAAGAAAGCTTCACATGGTGGAATGTTTGAGATAGCAAAAACGGGAAATAGACCTATGATACATATTGGTGGCTAATCACTGGTATGGTACACGTTACCCTGTTGTGTGATATGTAGAATATGAACAGTATAATGAAACCTTTTGTTTTACATATTTAAATTTGTCAACAGCAGACTCTTTTACTTATGATTATAATGCATTGCTATATTGAGATCAAACATAAAGGAGATACATTTACATCGATATCTTTCACTTAAATCAACAACATGATCCGTAGCAAGTTAAGAGCATGTTTACTTGGCTCAACTTTTACTTGTTTGCTGAAGACTTTTTAAACTCAGTAATCTTTATCACTGGTTTTTGGTTTTTGGTTGACGATGAGAATGGAGTAATGGCAGTCCTTCGTGGTGACTTTTTATATAGTCTCCAGAAATTTCTACCTTTGAATTAACGTTATGTTGCTACTTGAATCTTCAGTAAAATGTGTTTGTTCTTTTAAGGGCCCACTTTAGTTATTTCCTACCCTTCATTCAGTGGCTTAATGGAAGAGAGTGAATGGTTATGTGGCAACTGATGTGTAGCCATGAATGTAGGGATGATTCCAGGAAATATAGCTGGAAAACCAGAAAGTGGTTCCATGAACGCTTCTTTGTAGGGTGCACTTTTCTGATTTCGAAAATTTGACATCATAACTTTGTGAGATTCATTAGTACGAACTGAAAGCAATGAGGATAACAGCTCTATTGCTTGTTGATCAGCTTAACAAAGTGAAAATTTGAGGTCATACCGCCTATTTTTTAGTATTGAATATTGATATGTTCATTGAGAATTGCCAAGGTCCGAGGATAACAGTATGGATACGTAGGTTTAACCGGAAGAAATGTGTTGGTGATTACGCGTTCGCATTTTTTATTTTTGGTTTTGGATGCTGGCATATAGCAACTCCATCTGGTGTTCTTAAGTTGCGTATATACGTCGCTGACTATGAATTGTCTTCGACCCATTTCTTTCTCTATCGAGATGGGAAAAGACGCTGTTCTATTGATAATTTGATGATTTACTGTAGCCACAGCCTGGGAGACTGAAAATCTATTTATTGTGGCAAACTTATCAAGATTTTCCTGTTTTGTATGTTATGATTGTATAATAAATTGTAAAGGTTCTCTACACGTATTGAAATTACAGTTTACATCCCGAAGTAGACTTGGCGGTGATGTGGTGCATTTATTTGAGAATAATATTAAATACGATGGACGTATTTCACTGTATTAGATTCGATTTTATTTTTATCGTTATAAACTTTATTCATTTAAATCATAATTAGTCCTAGTAAAATTTTAGATACAGAATTATTCATGATATGGTTTAATTAGTCTCTATTGATAATAATGAGTTTTTAGCATATTTTGTTTTGTTCAATTAGGGTTAGCTAGGATGTGTTAATTTTGAAAAATTGGGTGAATGTTAAAAAAAGGAAACGACCATTTTTTAATCTGACGCATACATTGTAGGGTTCGATTTTGCTTCCCATTATCCAATAATGGTTGGCGAAGTAGTGGTTATCACTGTTATTTATTTGCTTCCCTTTATCCAATAATGGTTGGCGATTATTTGTGCCAACTTGCTGTTGCGAGCCTGGTAAAGGATGGAGGCCTAAGGGCCAGGAGGTAGCCCAAGAATCCAGTCTGGACTAAAGATTATGTCATGGGGTAAAGAGTCAACAGAAGTGGGATATTTGAATGTAAAAATAAGTAAATAAAGAAACATCGAAAAGTTGGTTATGTAGGGCAGCCAATGATTGGCTGGTAGGATTTGAGAAAACCTTTATACTGACATATATATATGAATGGTGCAATGGTAGGACAAGAAGAAATTTTCTCCTTTCTATATTTTTGTCTCTCCCTCCCGCTTCCTTCTACATCTTTTCTCTATTCTTATACGATATTTCTGCAACATTCTTTTATTATGATATCCCTCTTCTATCATTAAGTTCTCTCCATGCCTCCCAAACCACAAAAAGGGTTGGAAGAGGCCATCCACGAACTGACTGAATCATTTGCTGTCTAGTTTCAAAAGTTGCATGCACCCCTTGAATCCAAGCTAGAGTCCCAATGTTTAGACCTCATCGCCACTATGCACAATCAAAACTCTTCCATCACTAACCTTCAACTTAAAACCGTCTGTTTCCCAAACCTCCAGCAACCTCCCACCTTTACTAGTCACACCATCCCGACCTTCAGGATCTTCTCTCCCCGATCCCTCGCAATCATTCCAATGCAAAGCACCTAAGTTCTTTCTTAGTAATTTTGCTGGCTTTAATCCTCATGCCTGATTGTTTCAAACTGAACAATATTTTACATTTTATTATATTCCCCCTCAGTAGAGACTAGCCATTGTTGCTTTCTTTATGGCTGATTAAGCACGCACTTGGTTTCAGTGGAGGCATCGCATCCACTCATTTATTTATGAAGGCAATTAAGACATAAAAACATTGCTAGATACAAATTAAGTACAAAAAATAATATAAAAATCTCAAATAAACAAACAAAATGATGTAATCATGGGATTAAAATGTAGTATATTAAGCATTTATCATTTATCCTAGGAGCTTTCATATGGTTCTCAACAATAGTCTCAAATGTATAATAATCCACCCATTTACGATACTAAGGATAGTATGTAACTAAGTATGCATCTAACGGTTTGAAAATGTAGTATCTTTATAGGATTGACAATAATAACCTATCTCAACCCTAAGTGAATAGGCTTAACTCGACTTGATTGAATTCCAAATCAAGTTCTGACTTTTTTTTTTAGAAAACGTGTAAGAACTGTTGGAATTTTGAAGAAAAAGAAGAGAAGATGAAGGGATGTGATAAGAAAAGTTTAAACAATAATTAACACTCCCATATCTTTTATTAATAAACTTGGTTGCCTTATATAGGCAAAATTCAAACAACTAAATAAAATTTTCAGTTACCAAATCTAATTTACAAGATAACATTAGATATAATCTAAGACTTATTCTAAGATAATCTAAGACCTATTCTAAAGGAATTTAAACAACTCTA
>JANZLF010000009.1:0-12526 GCA_026546835.1 Erythroxylum foetidum | reverse complement strand
ACGAACTCGTAGACTAGGAGAGGTACTTCTGTCTCCAGACAACAACCTAGTAGCTTAACCACGTTTCGGTGGTTGATGTTCGACAATATCACCACCTCGTTAATGAATTCTTGGAGTTTCCCTTTGTCCACTGACTTGGACTTCTTGATGGCTACAAGTTTACCATCTGTAGTCATCCCTTTGTAGACCGTTCCTTGGCCTCCTTGACCTGCTATTCGATTTACGTTGTACTTGTCCGTGGCCTTCTCTAATTCCTTGGAACTGAACAGTTTTGTTTGCTCAAGATTGTTATCTCTAGAACCCAACCGTTGTTGTAACAACATACCACCATTTCTTTTGAAAAACATTTGCTTCAGCTTAACCGTCTTTCTTCTTTTCATTGCCTTGTACAACCACCACGCGGCACCAAACAATAACAGAAATCCCAAACCTGAAGCACACCCTGTAAAACCAACAAATGACATGTTTCTATAAGCTTTCCGCTACCAGTTCTGATGGTAATTAAGTGTAAGTTTTACTGTTGATTCATTGCTTAGTTTTATTTTCGTGCGACTGAATATGGAAAATCAGAAAATCGACTTTGTAAGGCATATGGATATGTTTTAAAAGTTGGAGCCAGAAGCATATAAACCGAAAAGAGTAATGTTTCTTTTCTGTCTCTAATATTCCTTTTTCATAACATAAACAATGCATTTATGATTTGATTTTAAATGGGAGAAAGGAAATGAATTTAAATACCTATAAATATGGGATTGACTCGAAATGGTGGACGTGGATCTATAATTAATTTCCGGTAACACACAGTTCTGTTGTTGGTTTTGCTGCTGCTGCTGGAGAACATGGTATAACTTCTATATTCTGCAGGGCAGGAGCAGCTATAGTTTCCTGGTGTATATACACAGTAGAGACTGCAGTCCGCTGTCTTCCGATTGATACAGTCAGCACCTGTCATTTAACTTCAAATAGTTCAATGAATACGTTTCAGGACCAAATACGGGACAGCAGATGAGCCACTAAATATTTGTCTTAGATATCATAACATATGTCCTACCTTCACAACTATCTCTCACGTAGGAGATGGAATTAGCATCTGAGTTGGCTTTTGAACTAGAGTTCAATCCTTTGCAAATGCACAGATGACTAGAGCTTAACTGCGTCCAACAGTAACCGTCGGTACTACAAAAAAAAGATGAAGTTTCCGTTGAACCACATCTCCCTTGATCTTTCCCCCAGTCCAGAACTGCAGGGACCTTTGTCCTTTGTGGCAGGAGATCAAAATTAGTAAAAGTATCAAACCAGTTCTTGTCAACCATGAAAGCTGTGTGATTGCTTGCGCAGCTTGGGGTTTGACGTATTATGTTCGTCATGATAGCATCATAAGATTTCATGTAGGGAGGAATTGTTGTCTGACAACAATTAAGGCCATAACAGCCCTCATTTTTCTGAGTCCCATTGCAAAACGAAAGACATCCACCAACTAGGACGTCGTTATTTTGACGAAGTCTGGCATAATTGTCACAACCCATGGCTGTGAATCGATTGTAGGTGCTTGAATAAATGAAAGGGCTGCCAGACAAGTCCACCCCGGTAGGTGAAGAAAGACTGGTGCTACTGTTGCATGATGCAGAAATAACTGGATTGTTGACTTGAACTACACCACTCATAGAAACCCCCAGCAATTCCATTCCTGTTCTATTCAAGAATGGTTTTGGAGGGTTAAAAGAGTTATCACATGTTACAGCAAAGTTCTCGTTCATGTAACAACCGACTCCAATTCCAAAAGGAAAAGGGATTGCAACATCTCCACAGAACTCTTGGCATTCGGGCTTTGTGAATTTTGCAGACACTGCAAGGACCTGTGTTAAGCAGAGTACCAAGCTGACAGGAATCGGTAATTGGAACATCATGCGAGCTCCCTCCTGCTTCCCTTCTCTTCTACTCTTTGCGAGTCACAGCCAAAGTATATCTCTTTCGTTTAGTTTGCTTTTGGTGGGGATACACTAATGCCAATTTGAATGATATGAATGGACCCTTGATGATTCAGATAAGCGTGTGGTTGCAGAGTGTCAGTTTTATATTGATGACTTTTCGTGTTACCCTACATCATTTGTAGGGCTCAAGTGATGAAACTTAATTATTGGCGATGACTTTTCTAGCAATCACAATATCAACGATGGCAGAAATGATACCCTTGAGTTGGTGCTTTCAGCTATAATCACATGATATTGAATTTGCTTAGGAAAGGAAAAACAGAAAAGCGAGCACAAACTCATTTCCCTCCATACATACCAATACAACTTCCGTATATTTACATGGTGAACAAACAGACCACGCGGCAGCAGTAACAGCCACGCCCTCTTGGAAAAGTTTGATGATCAGATAGCATCTCATTTCTCCATTGGACTTTTCCAAGCACCGGAAGTACTAATGTTTCCTGGAGCTAAATACTAAATCAGCTGTTCAAAGAATTGGGTCTTATACTTTATATTCGAATAATAAATAAGCCTAAGCCTAAAAAGAATAACAATTTATTTTCTTATCTTTTCGTTCTTGTTTTTAATATATGCTTGTTTAAGTGTGTGTGCGAATGCGGTTTAATAAGAGTATAAGCGCAGAGTGTGCATGAGAGAAACTAACAAAATTCTTTAATAAAAGCTTAAAAAGAATTATCTTAAATTAATCTAAATTCTTTGTTTAAACCTAATTTTCTTTTTTATGTCTTTTTTCTCTCGTCAAATTTAGATAATTGCCGGTTACAGAGCATGATCGGATCGGTCCGTGGCAACCTGCTCGTCCCGCACAAATCACAACGAGGCCCTCACTGTCGAGATTCTCTCTGCGATGTATTGCACAAGACCATTTGTGCTACTGTGTGGTTGTTTGGCCATTTTTCGGCCCAAAAAAATCACTTTTTAAAGTAAAAATTTCATGATTTTGGATTTACCAACAACTTTTTATGTCTAAATGACTGGATTCTTGATGAATTATTCAAAACTTATAGGACAAAAACGTGCGTACGAAGGTCATATTGAGCTCTTATCGGGATTCTCTTTGTGACGTATTGTACGATAGCATTCACGCTCCTGTACAGCAAAAGGACACCTCGAAAGGAGAAAAAATATGTGATTGAGAGGTGCAATACGAGGACTTCCTAAGAGGTCACCCATCCTAGTACTAGTCTCACCCAAGCACATTTAACTTCAAAGTTTTAATGGGATTCGGTGCATCAGTACTGATATGATCGCACCTGACAGTTTACGCAACAAACACTACTCTTACAGATGTGATGACATCGATACCAGGGGGAGGACGTGGAAGGAACGCATGGACCTACGACCTTATCGATCGGAGATCGAATCAAGTCATTTTCTTTTTCTTCGCAACCTTTAAAGCTTCGGAGGATGGGCGTCCTTTTAAGTAAATCGTCGTCACAAAGATAACTGTCGGTTATGGATTGTGATTGGATCAGTCTGTGGCAATCTGCACGCCCCGTACAAATCACGATGACGTCTCCCCTATGGGGGTTCTCTCTACGATTTATCACACGAGACCATTTGTGCTGCTGTGTGGCTATTTGGCCATTTTTTGGCCCAAAAAATAATTTTTTCACTAAAAATCCCATGATTATGGATCTACCAACAACTTTTCATGTTTAAATGACCACATTCTTGATGAATTATTCAAAACCTACGGGACAGAAAGGTGCTTACAATGGTCATATTGCGCACCTGTCGGGATTCTCTGTGCGACGTATCTCGAAATGAGAAAAAAGATGTGAGTGAGGGGTGCAATACGAGGACTTCCCAGGAGGTCACTCATCTTAGTACTACTCTCGTCTAAGCACATTTAGCTTCAGAGTTCTAATGGGATCCGGTGCATTGGTGTTGGTATGATTGCACACGACAGTTTACGCAACAAATGCCTGCTAATACAAACGCGACGACACCCATACCAGGGGGAGGACGTGGAAGGAACACATGGACCTACAACCCTATCGATCGGAGATCGAATCAGGTGATTTTCCTTTTCTTTGGAGCCTTTCAAGCTCCGGAGGATGGGCGTACTTTTGAGCAAATTATTGTCACATAGATAACTGCCAGTTACGGAGCATGATCAAATCAATCCTTGGCAACCAGTGTGTCCTATAGAAATCAAGATGAGGCCTTCCCTATCAGGGTTCTCTTTGTGATGTATCACACGAGATCATTTGCGCCCTGCACAGTTGTTTAGCCATTTTTTGGCCCAAAAAACCACTTTTTCACTAAAAATTCAATGATTTCAGATCTACCAATAACTTTTCATGTCTAAATGATCGCATTCTTGATGAATTATTCAAAAACTATGGGTCAGAAACGTGCGTACGGTGGTCATATTGCGCACCTGTCGGGATTCTCTATGCGACGTATCGCACGATAGCATTTGCTCTCTTATATTGCAAAAGGACACCTCGAAAGGAGAAAAAAGATGTAAGTGAGGGGTGCAACACGAGGACTTCCCAAGACATCACCCATCCTAACACTACTCTTGCCCAAGCACATTTAATTTCGGAGTTCTGATGGGATCCGATGCATTAGTGCTGGTATGATCGCACACGATAGTTTATGCAACAAATACCTACTTATATAGACGCGACAACACCCATACCATGGGGAGGATGTGGAAGGAATGCATGGACCTATGACCCTGTTGATCGGAGACCAAATCAAGTCATTTTCCTTTTGTTTGGAGCCTTTCAAGCTCCGAATGATGGGCATACTTTTGAACAAATTGTCGTCACATAGATAGTTGTCGATTACAGAACATGATCAAATCGATCAGTGGCAACTTGCGCATCTCGCATAAATCATGACGAGGACCCCCCTGTCGGGGTTCTCTCTGCAATATATCGCAAAAGACTATTTGCGCTGCTGTGTGGTTGTTTGGTCATTTTTTGGGCCAAAAAACCACTTTTTAAAGTAAAAATTTCATGATTTGGATCTACCAACAACTTTTCATGTCTAAATGACCACATTCTTGATGAATTATTCAAAACCTAAGGAATAGAAACATGCGTACGGTGGTCATATTGCGCTCTTATCGGGATTCTCTCTGCGATATATCGCATGATAGCATTCGCGCTTCTGTACGACAAAAGATTACCTTGAAAGGAGAAAAAAAATGTGAGTGAGGGATGCAACACGAGGACTTCCCAGGAGATATCCCATTCTAGTACTACTCTCGGCCAAGCACATTTATCTTCAGAGTTCTGATGGGATCTGGTGCATTACTGCTGGAATGATCACACCCAACAATTTACGCAACAAATACCTACTCATACAGACGCGACGACACCCATACCAGGGGGAGGAAGCGGAAGGAATGCATAGATCTACGACCCTGTCGACCGGAGACCTAATCAAATCATTTTCCTTTTCTTCGAAACCTTTCAAACTCCAAAGGATGGGCGTACTTTTGAGAAAATCATCATCACATAGATAACTGCCAGTTATAGAGAGTGATTGGATCGGTCTGTGGTAACCTATGAGTCCCGTACAAATCACAACGATGCCTCCCTTATCGGGGTTCTCTCTGCGATGTGTCTTACGAGACCATTTGTGCTACTGTGTTGTTGTTTGGCCATTTTGGGCCCAAAAAACCCACCTTTTCACTAAAGATTCCATGATTTTGGATATACAAACAACTTTTCATGTCTAAATGACCACATTCTTGATGAATTATTCAAAACCTGCAGGATAAAAGCGTGCTTATGGTGGTCATATTGTGCCCCTATCGGGATTCTCTGTACGACGTATCTCAGAAGGAGAAAAAAGATGTGAGTGAGAGGTGCAATATGAGGAATTCCCAAGAGGTCACCCATCCTAGTATTACTCTCGCCCAATCATATTTAACTTTAGAGTTCTGATAAGATCTGGTGCATTAGTGTTGGAATGATCGCACCCAACAATTTACGCAACAAATACCTACTCATATAGACGCGACGACACCCATACTAGGAAGGAGGACGTTGAAGGAATGAATGGACCTACGACCCCATTGACCAGAGACCGAATCAAGCCATTTTTCTTTTCTTCGCAACCTTTCAAGCTCTAGAGGATGGGTGAACTTTTGAGCAAATCGTCGTCACATAGATAATTGCTAGTTACAGAGCGCGATTGGATCAGTCCGTGGCAACCTATACGTCCTGCAAAAATCACGATGAGGACTACCCTGCTGGGGTTCTCTCTGCGATGTATCGCACAAGACCATTTGTGCTGCTGTGTGGTTGTTTGGCCATTTTTTGGTCCAAAAAACCACTTTTTCTAGTAAAAATTCGTGATTTTGGATCTACCAACAACTTTTCATGTCTAAATGACCACATTCCTAATGAATTATTCAAAACCTACAGGACAAAAACGTCCGTACGGTGATTATATTACGCCTTTGTTGTGATTCTCTCTGGGACGTATCACACAATAACATTCGAGCTCCTGTATGGAAAAAGGAAACCTTGAAAGGAGAAAAATATGTGAGTGAAGGGTGAAAAACAAGGAGTTCCCAAGAGGTCACCCATCCCAGTTCTACTCTCACCCAACCACATTTAACTTTTGAGTTCTGATGGGATTTGGTGCATTAGTGTTGGTATGATCGCCCCTGACAATTTTCGCAACAAATACCAACTCATACAAATGCGACGACACCCAGACCAATGGGAGGATGCGAAAGGAATGCATAGACTTACGACCCTATCGGTCGGAGATTGAATTAAGTCGTTTTCCTTTTGTGAAAGGCTTCGAAGGATGGGCATACTTTTGAGCAAATTGTCGTCACATAGACAACTGCAGGTATTGCACGAGACCATTTGCGCTACGATGTGGCTGTTCGGCCATTTCTCAGCCCAAAAAACCGCTTTTTCATTAAAAATTCCATGATTTTGGATTTGCAAACAACTTTTCATATCTAAATGTGTTGGTTCCATGTTTTGTGAACCGGGACAAACTAGGACTAACGTACCCCAAGTTGGCACGCGACCACAACCTTCAAAGGTATTGTCCTCTTTGGTACTCGAACTTGAGACCTCAAGGTTTTGTTGCATTTAAATGCACGCCTTTTACCATTGAGCTATTAATGTTGGGTCCGTGTTTTGTGTACCGGGGTGTGGTGCCCCGCATACTTCAAGTTTGCACGTGACCACAACCTTAATCAGTATTGTCCTCTTTGGTACTCGAACTCGAGACCTCAAGGTTTTGTTGCATCTAACTACACGCCTCTCACCATTGAGCTAAATTCAAATGTATCACAAACACAATTTACTAAAGTCAATGAGTAATGCAATCGCAAGATTTATTATCTACTCTTCTAATAATAAGAAAATTAAAAGATAAGGGTTAGAGAATAGACGCCACAATTTTACACTGGTTCACCCTTAACCTTGGGCTACATCTAGTCCTTAGAGTTTGTCTAAGATTTCACTATACTCTTCAACTTTACAAGTTTTCTTTTTACACTTGTAGAGCTTCTTTAAGTCTCTCTTACAAAGTATTTTTTATCTACTTTCTTAGCCTCTCCAGGCTCTAGCCTTTCTTTCTCTCTCTAGGAAAGATATTTTTTGAGCTTTACTTTATAGATGTATTCGCTCTCTTTCTTTTACACTTTGATTACAGAGTTTCTCTAAGTATTGTACAATCGGATTTTCTCTTGTATAAAAATGTTATTTAGTTTACGACTAGAACTAGTATTTATAGCCTAATTCTTCAACTGTCTCTTGAGAAATTGCTTTTTGAATCTTCTAGAAACTGTTATTAGTTGAGTCCTGTAACTAAATCCAACTAGCTAATTGACTGACTGACATTCTAGAATAGTTTCCTTCTTCTTCATCTAGTACTATACTTCTTCTAGTGTCATTTATTCTAGTATCATGCTTCTTCTGTTATCACATTTCTCCTAGTATCATGCTTCTTCTGGTGTCGACGTGTATCTTCTTATGATGATGTGTATCTTCTTGCGATGACATGCATCTTCTTATGATGACTTCACATCTTTTGGTGTTGACCACGCATCTTCTGGTGTGATGGCACATCTTCTAGGTTTGACTATATGTCACTTACATTTTTCTACTTTCTTAACAAACTTATCAAAACAATTCACACACTTCTAAGATTATTATTATTTGATTGTCATCAAAATTAACAGAAGTGAAGTCTTCTTGACTTAACAATCTCCCCCTTTTTGATGATAACAAATAATCATAATATTTGAAGATAAAATAATATTCAGATGAATAATAATCAAAGTAAAAACACAAGAAATGCATAAGATATACAATGCTTTCTAATATTTTCACTTTTCTCTTTTCTTCTCTTCTTCTTCTCCCCCTATTTGCTATTAATAAAAAAGATAGCTCATCTTACACGCTTTAGAATTTCAGAAAACTTATGTTGAATATTAGTGCAGATCATCTTGAGGTCTTGTTAAATAGAAACATATAGAAGTGCTATTTCCTCATGAAGATCACCTACTAAGTCACCCAGTTCATCAACCTTAGTATGAATTTCCTCAATATCTTTCGCTAAGGCTTCTTGAACTTCCTTCTGTTTGTGACTAGCTTCCTTTCAATTAATGAAATGCTTCAAGAACTCTAAATTAACAGTAGGATCTTGTTGTATTTCACTAAGTGGATGAAGGTTTTCAATAACAGATGGTTTTGTAGGTTTAACTCGATGATTTTGATTGAGGGTAGTTTGAAGGTTTGTTTTCCTTCTGGGAGATCAAGATCATCAGGTCTGAGTAGTTTAAGAACTGGTTGTCCAAGAAGGTGTAACACATTTTTTACTGAAGGTATGAAACGTAAGAGTCTGAACTGCATGATTAAATGAACAAAGGTTTCTAAGTTGAAATTGATACCTTCAATCGTGATACTTCTGTACCTTCCTTCTGTCACAATGCTAACTACCTTGAAACTTTCATCTTTGGTAGAAACTCCAAATTAACTACCTGATGCCCTTGAAATGTGATGTGATACATAGACACCTACAGGTTGAGCTGCATTACATGCAACGTCTATGTTCTTCAAAGCCACTTGAATCTTTTCTTCTGTAAGATCATCTTCATGCCCTTCAGGAAACGTCTTCTTCTTCCCTTTTTCTTCATTTATTACAAGGGTTAAACATTTTGATTATACATCTGGAGCAATCTTTATTGTTGTTTTGCTTGTAATCGGATAGATTGTATAACGATTCTTTGAAATCTTCATTGGATATGGTTCTGACTTCTCATCTCGTAGAATACCATATAGTCTTCACTCTTTATGGCTGAGAAGATGTATTGTCTGATCGTTTATTGGTATGGGCTCTATTTTTACCTTGACTATCTTCTTAGAAGGTTCGCTGATAATAATTGAACTTCAGTTTCAAACAAGTACTGATTCTTCTAAATCTTCATTTTCAAATCCTTTTCATTGATTTGTTGACAAGGATTGTAAGTTACTAATTGGTTCTCAACTGTCTGTGCCTTCTTTTGAACATCAGATGAAGAAACCTTTTTCTAATTAAGCTTCATCTTCTTTTGTTCTTCTGCTGGTTTGGAAGAAAGTTGTTGTTGAGGCTTCTTCTTCTCAAATACTAACTTCCTTTTTATCTCTATCTCTCCAGATGATTTTGTTCATTGACTTTGCAAAATATAGACAATTAATCTGGTAGGTTGCTGTCGTTTTTTGTGCCTTTCATAATCTCCACCAAGTATCAGAGCTTTCTGCCTCTTCTGTTCTTATTATTGTAAGGTCAATAATCTTGGTGACTTTCTTGACAGTTTGGATTTTTCTAATTGTAGCGTGTCAGCCTTCCTCTTCAAAGACACTTATTGTATTGATTGTTGAACTCGACTTTTCTCTCTTTGTAGAATCGTCTTAGCTTGTATTGACACATTAGACGATTGTTCAGCTTTTTCTTATGCGGATGTTCTTCTTATTGATCAAGGTTTTGTTTATCTTTCAGACGTAATATGTTCACTCCTACTTCGTCTTACTATAAGCTCCCCTCAAGCTTTGCTTTCAGTGTAAAACCTATATCCGTTTCAGCCTCAAGCTTTATTCCCATTATGAGAGTAGAAGTGGTATTAATAACACTCTTCATATCCGTTTTTACCCTATTACCTCTGTTAAGTAATATTTCAGATTCCCTAAAGAATCTTGTCAATAGTATGTCGTAAGATAAAGAGCTAGAATAATCTCCCTTAGATTTTATCATGTACTTCAAAATCAAGTATGGAAGATTAACGAGTTGGTGATTAAGTAGATGAAACAAACAATGTTCATCGTTCATTGTCACCATATCCTTCGAGCCTACTCTTGGTAGAACACAGTGGATAAGTAGTGACTATAGAACCCTAGCCTTCGAAACAAGGGTTGAAGCCTTCTTGACTCCTGGATCACTACTTCTATATAGTTATCGATTAATGTGCGCTTTATCCACACGACTTTGAGTAATCCATTTTGTATTATTAAATAGCTTTTCTCTAATACTTGGACACCCAATGGCCTTCTCAATGGAATCTTGTGTGATTATAACAGAAAACCCATCTACCATTAATATTAAGGTGTTGTCCACCACCTTTGCATTCTTCCAGAACTCAGATATCTCATCCAAATAGACCTTTTCATGAATCTTGAAGAAAAATTTCCAGCCAACTGCTTCAATTTCTGGTTCAATGTCCATCTGATTTTGTTTCAAGGAAGTGAAATGAACATTTCTCCCATAGATAAGAGATTTATCCATTTTTTATCTGGAACAAATAAATACTAACACACAAATGTATTTCATTTAACATAGCGAGGTTAGTATCTAAAGAAAAGAATATGAAACGAGAAGAACTTGAAGTTTAGAATAGAGTATTGAATCATCTTTGTTGAGAGCACTAAACAAGTCGGTTTCAAACTTTTTAAAGAAATTCTAGAGTATAAGGTATTTTATAATCTAGGGAAGATTTCCATCTTATGCATACTCTTAAAAAGTTACCTTTCATAACTTACCATTACTATTTACTTAAAAACTTACAATTTTTTATCTTCTTTTTGTACGAATTGTCTAGGTCATGACGTGTCAGATGAATGGTCATTCAGAATTACCATATTCAAGTTTCATCTGATTTCTTTGAATCTATCTTCACTCAAAGGTTTAGTGAAGATATCTGCCCATTGTTAATTCTTTTCAGCAAATTGTAGACTGATGATTCCTCTCTGTACATAGTCTCATATAAAATAATGTCTAACTTCAATATGCTTTTTCCTCGAGTGTTGTATTGAATTATTTGATAGATTGATAGCACTTGTGTTGTCATAGAAGATTGGAATTTGACCTTCTTGTATAAAATAATCCTTTAACTGATACTTAATCTATAATGTCTGTGAACAACAACTTGCAGTTGACATGTATTCAGCAATTGAACTTGCCTCTTGCTTGACCAAAAAATTAGATTATGACCAAGAAAGTGACAACTACGATTTATATTCTTTCTGTCAATCCTATCTCTAGCATAATCAACATCACAATAGTCAATTAACCTGAAATCTTTACCTTTCTCATACATTAAACAAAGATTAGTAAAACCTGCTAAGTATCTCAATATTCTTTTGACGGTAATATAATGAGATTCTCTAGGATCTGCTTGAATTCTTGCACAAAAACAAACATTAAATAGTATATCAGGTCTGCTTAAAGTTAAGTAAAGTAAAGAACCAATAATTCTTTGAAAAAGGTTTGATCAACCTTCTTACTAGCTTCATCCTTAGATAAGAGGATTGAAGGATGCATAGGAGTTGACATAAGTTTGACCTTCTCCATTTTATATTTGAATAACAGTTCTTTGATATATTTTTGTTGATAAATAAAAATCTTTTCTTCGGTTTTCTCAATTTGCAAACCAAGAAAGAATTTCAATTCACCCATCATACTCATTTCAAATTCACTCTTTATAAAATTTTCAAAACTAGAACATAACTTCGCAGAAATTGCGCCAAAAATAATATCATCTACATATATTTGTACAACTATAAAATCATTTTTAATACATTTTCTAAACAAAGTCTTATATACTTGTCCTCTAATAAAATCATTTCTAATAAAAAACGAACTCAGATGATCATACCAAGCACGAGGTGTTTGCATACAAAGCTTTATGAAGTCTACAGATATAGTCTAGTTCATCAGTATCTCCAAAACCAAGGGGTTGCTTTAGATAAACTTCTTCATCTATAAAACCATTCAAAAAGACACTTTTCACATCCATTTGAAAGAGTTTTATATCATGACAAGTAGCATATGCAAGCAAAATCCTAATAGCTTCTAGTCTAGCTATAGGAGCATAGGTTTCATTATAGTCTATTCCTTCTTGTTGATTATAGCCTTGAGTTACTAATCTGGTTTTGTTATGGTTTACTCGACCTGATTCATATAGTTTATTTTTGAATACCCATCTAGTTCCTATGATAGACTTATTTGATGGTCTAGGAACTAAAGACCAAACTTTGTTCCTTATAAATTGATTTAACTCCTCT
>JANZLF010000008.1:40409805-40420884 GCA_026546835.1 Erythroxylum foetidum | reverse complement strand
TCTGAATTATTGAAGTGCTCATTGTGTATGAATTGATGGTTATGATTCGCATATGAAGCATAAAATGAATTGAGTTTATGGAATTGATGATTTCCAAATGGGAAATTGAATAGTTTTGAATGATGAAAAAAAAAATACCGAATTGGATTGGTTTAGATCAAGTGTGTCTCTTTTGTTTCCAAAGATTTTCTAAAGTATACGTCTTCGGATGTCGAAGTTAAGAATTTTTATCCTTAAGCGTTTTGTTTTCTTTGATTCCGAGCCTTTCAATTTTTTTTGGCTCCTTAAGCTTCCGCTTCCTTTCGTTTCTGCCACTTTGTTTTTCGATTTATGTTTCCGAGGTTTGGTTCCAAAAACGGGTCCCAACATTCAAACATTTCTCTAGGATATTTTGTCTCTTTATTAACACTAATAATAGTAGCATACTAAAATCTATAAGGCATACTCGTTTAGAAGCCCTAATCCTGGAAACTTCATTATTTTAGCGCTAAAATCCCCTTTCAAGTACCTAAGAATCACTTTATATTTGATGAGACTCTCCTTCAATGATTGCATGCCTTTTTATACCTTAATCAACAATACGGATTTACTATTAGAAAACTACTAATATGTCAGTAAAACTTAATTAATCAAGGTTGTTCTTAAGAACCATCATATAAACTGGTTCTCACATATAATTGTCAAGTAAGATGAGTAAATTTATAAACAAGATTTTTAAAACTTCCTCTAGTCAAATGGAGCTAATAAAACTATAATAGATAAAATTAAGTGGAGTGGAGTATGCACCTCTAAGGATCAAGTAGGCATTAGCATCACTCCAATTAAAACCACCAACTAAATGCCCTTAACTGAATGACTTTTGAAGATGAATGTTGATAAGGAATCTTTTTCAATGAAGTAGATTCATGTTCTCTATCTAAAGAACCTTATATTGTAAAAATTTCTACTTCAAACTCAACTTACATTAAGATGAAGCACAATTCACATTAAGATTGCAAACCACAATTCACATTAGTTGAAGCAAATCATAAGGAATGGTAAGGATTCTTGGTTTTTTTTAATAAATAAAAAAATAAAACTCTACACATGCTCCCTAACTTTAACACTATAAGATCTTTCATATGTATTGATGCCAAATTTAATATTATCATCAAAGGCAATACCTGGTATCAGTCCTAAGTTAGAGGATTCTCAAATATCCAGGCAAACATGCTTGATTATAATTTAATAATTGACAATAAAGATGTAGCAATATAGTTGATACATCCATCTAAATATTTTAATAACCAACCAAGTCATGGCTTTGCTCTTCTCTGCTAAAATAAGTTCCTTTCCATAAGCTAGTTTGGTCCCTTAACCACTTACCTAAAGCTTCATTTTATCCTTTTTCTTGTTATCAAGAATAACTTCAGCACCAAAAATATAATTAGGCATGATATATCTAGCTCTACTATGTACATGCTATGTAATATAAAGTTTTAAGTCATCGAAGTAGCTCCTTTTTAACTATCGATTTGTTGCTTCCCTTTAAAAAAGGCTTTTAACCCTTTTTCAGAATGATAATTTCAGTATAATTGTAACATGATGGTGGATTCAACAATTACCATAAGGTTTCAAAAGTAAGGAGACCTTATTATATTTAAATTAGTTTTCAATTGTATTATGCATGTCATTTGGAAGGAAAGGAGCTTCAAACATTTCGGTTGCTTGCAAATAGATTCTCAAGTCTTAATGAACCATACTTTAGTTTAGATAAGAGAAATTATCACTACTAGGAGCATATCCAATATTAGAGATAATGTTACTTTTTACTAGAACTTGAATCTCAACCACTGATTCCTAGTTAATGCAACTATTATTGATTATACAAATAGTTTAGCAGAATGACTTATAAAGTAATAACATTAGTACTTATGTAACCTTAACACTAGCATCAATTAGGTATTGACTCTATCATGCTCAGTAGACACCAATCTAACACATGTGACATGACCTATTTCTGACACTGGTTAGGTCTTAATTCATATGAATGAACTTTGTTCTATTAACTACTTTTAAGTGTTTTATTAACTTTATCCATGTCACTCCTTTCATTAGAGATTATAAATATAGTCTACCAATTTGCTAAAAAAATTATGAAAATTGGTTAATGTTTATCATGTTGGAACCCCTCCCTAGTGAGTCACGAGTCCGACGTCCTACATGACATCTGGATGCGCATCCCATGAGGGAGGATGTAGCGCCCCCTTAACGGAGGGTATGCACCGGAACGCCCATGGGTCATTCCGACGCATATCCCATAATAAGGGAGAGCTATAGACAGTCAGTCACTACAGTACTCTCATGGCATCATATTCATAAAACCATAATATAAACATCACTATACTATAAAATCCAAAAGCTTTCTCATATCATATCATTAAAGAAGAAATTTACAAGTCTATCAGTTTTCCACTGTCGATATACATGATTCCCAAAAGAAAAACTGATACAAAAATCTGACTAGATCATCCCCAAAACAATCACAGCTGACCGACCTGTGTGTCATAACTTCTCTTGCCAACGTGATCACACGGTAGGAAAAGTCTATCTCTGGGGCTAGGAGTCTACTCTCTCGATCCTGAAAAATAGTTACAATTTTGGGCAAGTTTGCGAACTCAATGAGAAACCATCATCGATTGTTCACTCAATTCATGCATATCACAAGCAATTCATAGATTATAACACAATCGCAAAACCAGACATTTTACAGAGCAGTATCAAACAATTATAAGCATTAAGCCCTTTTTTCCCAATTCACAAATCAATTAACACACATTATAATTGACACATGACATTTTCTCATTATTTTCCATTTTTTATTTTGAGTTGTGACTGAGCGCCTGTACTGTCCCAATTTAGACGCATTGATCGATGAGCCTGCAGCTCTAATCTGTCACAGTATGGGGGCATTAACATTGAGCTTATAGCTCTGTACTGTCTCTTTTCGGGTGCATTAAACGTTGAACATATAGCTCTGAACTGTCCCTTTTCGGGTACATTAAACGTTGAGCATATAGCTCTGAACTGTCCCTTTTTGGGCGCATTAAATGGTAAATGCGTTCTAGGGGTAGGAGAGCCCTCTGGGTATGCACTACTTCCCACGCATCTTAGGAATAGGAGAGCCCTCTGGGTATACACTATTCCCTTTCGAGCACGAGGCTCCTTTTCAGTAGTCGAGCTTATAGCTCTCGGTGGCAGCTTCAGTCACAACCTTATTAAACAATCGTTCATGGAATTCATTTATCACAATGCAATCAGACCCAATTTATTGAAAACAGTCATATCGTTCTTAATTATACAATACCATACATTCACAATTTATCACATTGGAGCATGAACATTTCACATTCACAAACCATTTACACTTCAATGTCAAAACATTCAATCCCTCGGACCTTCGGTCCGAGATTTCAAACATAATCATTCACATATACACATCATTAAAGTACAGAACATTTAACAATCAAAATTGAGGAACCAACTAGGTTACTCACCTGTAACTTCCGAGCTACTGCCTGAAAGTCCCAGCAATATCCGTGGAATGTCGATCCAACGGTGCCTCTATAACAGTCAAATAGTTTCCCATTACAAGATGCATAATCAGAAAGATTCAATGATGCACATGTCTTAAAGAAAAGATGTACGATGCATATTCATGACCTTCCAGGCGCTATATCCCAATTTCACTATCTTTTGTCTCAAAATCAACTTTTCATTCTATAAACACTTTCACATTTAGACAATACCCTTAAATTCTCAAGAAATACCTCAAAGCCAAATTACTATTTACTTGATCAAATTCACCCATTGTACTCTATTTCGAAAACCTCAAAGGCATTGAATTTATTTCAGAAATCTCACAAGTATACTCCAAATATCAAGGAACAATTATTAGGCTGACTTAGAAATTTGTACTCCATTTCTTTCAAGATTTGATATCTTAAAAACCTAAATTCAAACTTTCTTACTTCACTCTAATTTTAGACCTCATTCTCCAGTTCATAACGAATCAAAAATTACCCCAATTGGAGGTCTACATCATCAGTTATGACCCAAAAACTAAATTACATCAATTTAGAAAAATGGTCCTCACCGCGGCCAAAGAACGCTCGCCACGACGCACGAGAAGAGCTCGCCGCGGTGTAACAATTCGGGCTCGTCGCGGCGTGGAAATTTTAAGCTTGCCGCGGTGACCTCCTGCACGCTTGCCGCGACGAATTAATATTAATTCACCGTGCCCAAGCCCTCGCGCACGCCGCGGTGAGAACTTAAATTCTCACCGCGTCGTGGTGCAGGCGTGCCGCCACGTGCGGATCGTAGGTCGTCTTTTCTGACTCTCTTTTTCACATTTTTCTCTCTCAGATAGCCATAACTCACTCTCAACTACCCTAATCTTTCACATTAATCATCATAAATGCATTCTAACTAACAAATAAACAACATAAAACCAATTTACTTACCAATCAATCCTCCAACTCTTCAAAACTCCTGAAAATCCTCCAACTCTTTACCTCACTCTAAAACCCACGGCTAACACTCAAAACCTCACAAATTTTCATCTTTTCAAACGTTAGGGTTGGTCTTGCATAAGAAAACTGGAAAAGCAAGAATCGTGTAGAGAGGATCGAAAATCAACAAAGAGAGAAGAGGAAAAACATGCCCTAGGTGAAGGAGAAAGTTTACAGCCAAAGGTTTTCCAACTTTCAAAGGGAAAATTTTAAAACTAAAGGCATTAAGGGTTGATCAAAGACTACCAAACCTAGGTACTTGCCACTTATCAATTCCTCAACATATTAAAGCTCATTTTCTTTTCAATTTCGTTTCTAGTCTAATTCGTCTTCAAATTCCAATGGTTCCACATTTTTATTTCCTAAAAGTCAAGTATCTATTTTTCCCATTACCATTGGACATTTATGCCAGTACTATAAAGTCAATTAGTCCGTTACTCGGGAAATTTCTGTTCCGGATATTTACTCTCAAAATTTCCAGAAACGTTGCTAAAGGTCACTAACCAACTGATTCCTAAGATATTCCAATTCAATTTCAAACGCAGTTATCTCAGGATTTCACAAATCATATCACAATCATAAATAAATGCGGGGAAATACCATGAATGCATGTACATATATGTGCATGTGTAGAATGACTCATTCCTCTAAAATTAGAGGCCAAATGTATGCTCATATCAAAATATGCAATATGACCTACTAGTCCGTCCTAATTTACCAATATACCCTTCCCATCGGTGATGGGATGTTACAGTATCTCTAGGAGACATTATCAAGAAACTCCTTCGCTATTTCTGTGTCCAGAAGTCCACTTTTGCAGATGGTAAGGATTGGATTTCTTAATAGTCATCAGATATAATCTGTTAGACCGATCCTAGGCTTCATAGGTTGCTTTATGAACTCTCGTGTTCATGGATGTAAGTTGTAACACCCCATTCCCAACTGACATATGCACATGTGTCCATCGGATACACGTGTACATACCCGTCAGAAATGACATGTTAACAATTGCACCTCCACTGTACATAACATGGAATCATACACTAAACCATCAATCACACATTTTCTAAACTCAAAATGTTATCAAATTAATGAAAATCCATAATTTATATCGTTTCATACATCATAAAACCATCCAAGGTTTACAACATTATCCTATGAGCTTAACCAACTAAGTACACACCAAATATAAGAAACATGAAAAAATAGCTAAGTCCTCAATCTCAGCTGACCAACCTCTGAGACAAATTTAACAGTAATAGTTGCATAAAATATGCTTCTACAGAGTCTTAGAAACTAGGTCGTCTCACTCTCAAACCTTAAAAGCAACGGTGCAATTTTGATGAGTTTTACGAACTCAGTAGAGTAACCATCCTTGATGGTTCGCTCATGTCATAAAACGAGATCAATTATAGCATGTAAACATACAACTCAACTCCGCTTAACAAGTATCAAATACTATCACAGATAAATCATTTCTCAGATACACAGTTCATTCATATAACAAAATTCACACAAAATTTTGCATATCATTCAATGAACTCAAATTATATGCGGATGCGACATATATGAGACTCACATTCATTTTTTTATTTTCTTATGACTATGTGCTTTTACAATATCCTAAATTATTGGACTCAGTTAGTCAGTCAGTGAATCATTGGTCACAACGATCCATAGGCTCAAATCATATATGCGGGAGCTTTGACAAATTCATTTATGCATATATATTTTCATATAAATTGGATGAGTTTTTGTTACTAAAAGTGGTTTTTATGGTTTTATTTGATTATTCTTTGAATTATTGTGCATTACATTTAATTTGTGTTCATAGAAAAAAATTATCATATTTTAGTTTAACAGTAATAAATTGATTTTTAGACAATTGATGCTATTTTATTTGAAATTTTTATTGCAGGGTACTTGAAAAAATCAGAGTTGAAAAAGATTAAGGAATGAAACAAAGCATTAAGATAAAGAGCAATCCAAATGACAACGTGGTGGTTTGGGAAAGTAGGGAAAAACGACTATGTGGAGGACAAATAAGTGTGGTCTACGTGTGTGAAAAGGGACAAAAAGTTGCAATTGTCTAATCCGTGTGGATGAACATGAGGTGCATGGCCAATTAATAACAACGACAACGAAGAGAGGCTTACAAGTTGAAGTGGTTTTGAAAAAACCAAGGAATAAACATTAATGTGTCACATCAGTATATAAAGAAGGGAACAATAGGTAGTATTCTTGTAGGTAGTATGGGGCCATGCGATGGTAGGTAGTATGGGGGTGTGTGAGTGGTTTTTGGACAACTATTAAAAGTAGACAAATTAAGAGGAGGGCGTGGCGCTGTTAAGAATGGTGGTGCTGGGTGTTTGGAGAGGAATAAAATAGTCACATAAAAAGCTAATAGAGCTGGTGATTTTTAGGTGTGTGGTTAAAGAAGGAGATTAGGAGTTTTTGAAAAAAGTTGCATGATTTGTGGGCTACGTTTGGAGAGTGGCCTCTACTTGTATTTGAAGGGCTAGGTGATTTATGTAGGTTATATATAAATGGTGTGCAGAGCAACATATCAAATTGTCACATAAATAAAAGAGAAAGGGGACGTGTGTGCTTAGTTAGGAGAGAGGAATAAAAACATCATGAAACATGCTTGTTTGTGAGTAGCTTGAGGGGTAGTATGTGTGGCGTTTAACGTGAGAGGTAGCTGGCGTTGGAATTGTGTGTGGTGTGTGAGATGTGAGTGTGTGGGCTGGAGAAGAAAAACATAAAGTGTGGGTTTGTGGTGTGAATAGGCGTGTTGGTGTTATTCCTCTCTACACAAATCACCTAGCCCTTCAAATACTTGCAGAGGCCACTCTCCAAACGAAGCCCACAAATCACGCAATTTTTTTCAACCTTCTTTAATCACGCACCCAAAAACCGCCAGCTCTATTAGCTTTTTATGTGACTATTTTATTCCTCTCTAAACACCCAGCACCACACTTCTCAACTAGCCCCACGCACTTAATCTTGCAAGCCTCTCTTCATTGTCGTTGTTATTAATTGGCCACGTACCTCATGTTCATCCACACGGATTAGACAATTGCAATTTTCTTTCCCTCTTCAAGCACGTAGACCACACCCATTCCTCCACGTAGTCATTTTCCCCTAGCTACCCAAACCACCACGCTGTCGTTTGGATTGCTCTTTATCTTAATGCTTTGTTTCATTCCTTAATCTTTTCAACTCTGATATTTTCCAAGTACCCTTCAATAAAAATTTCAAATAAAGTAGCATCAATTGTCCAAAAATTAATTTATTATAGTTAAACTAAAATAAGGTAATTTTTTTTCTATAAATACAAATTAAATGTAAGGCATAATAATTCAAAGAATAATCAAATAAAGCCATAAAAGCACTTTTAGTAACAAAAACTCATCCAATTGATATGAAAATATATATGCATAAATAAGTTTGTCAACTCCCCCACACTTAGCTTTTTGCACTCCTGAGCAAATTATCAGTAGAAAGAAATCCAACAGTTAAACTCAATGTAAGCAAACATAAAACTGATAAGGCAAGAATATGCAATCAACTTAAACAACTTTTATCCTTAAATCAACCAACATTCATGGAATGTTTCGGTACAAAGAAACTAACATAAGAGAAATAGCAAGATAGAAGAAAAAAAACATAATAGATCTCTCATAAGGTATAAGTGTTTTGCTCATCTCTAAAATAGGAAAATTTCACTCAATCTACCTAGATTAGCACGTACCATAAGCTTGTGAAGATTTTACTATCTCCACCACTACATTCCATAGATTCATGATCAAGGGGACTTTGTAGGGTTGTAATGTTGATGAAAGGCTAATGAATGGATGAAATGGAGAAAAAAAGACAAATTTATTGCATGAGTATTAAGAAACAACTCAAAATGAGTTAAAGTATAACTATCAATTGAACACCAATGTGCAATTATCAACACTCAAGACTCAATCTTTAATCTTCAATCCACCAAGGGATGCCTTATTTCAAACTTTATTCTTTTTGGCCAAACTATTATCTCTTTTTTTTCTCTTTTCTTTTTTCTTTTTGGCAAATATGGCATACCCTAACCCAAGATAATAAACATAACAACATCAATTATGCACATTTAATCATAAAGAACATAATGTAACTCATGCAAAACACTTGTTCAAAACAATGGAATGAACAAAAGTGAATAGCTTAAGGGGGTAAGCAAAGGTCAATTAAAATGGCTTGTGTTTGGGAAAAGGGGTTTAGGAAAAAAAAGCCCCTATCATGCTCACAAATTTAGGTATTAATGTAGCTTTGAAAAAGAATCTATACAAGTTCTAGAGACTAACCAAACTAGGTAGAAATCACACAAGATGAGAACGAAAAGTAAGGCTTAAAATTCCTTCCAACAAGGTTTTATCTAAGATATTTCCTCCCTAAAATCAAGCTATACAATAAGTTTAGTAACACTGCACCAAAGGCAATCCGCTATCCTAATCAACTAAGAATAAAAATTACTCAAATCAAATGCATTCAAACCTTGACATGTAAATGTTCACATGCATAAGCAACAAGGATTTGAAAGCAAAACCCAAGGATTGCAAAAGTCAAGTGAGAAGTGAGAATCAACACATTAAATCATTTTCAAGAAATAAATTCAATCAATTCAATTTACCTCAATCAACAAACATTGCCTAATGAAATCAATAAAAATGGCAATCCAAAAAAAATTACCTAATGAAATCAATAAAAATGGCAATCCAAAAAAATTGCCTAATGAAATCAATAAAAATGGTAATCCAAAAAAAAGCAAACAATTCAAGAAAATCAATCCCTCCCCCACACTTAGTCAATACATTGGCCTCAATGTAAGAAAAATAATTATAAGCGAAATGTCAAAAGCAAGGGAAAACTAACTAACAATAACTAAATGAAATAAACAACTACAACTACTTCCTACTAAAAAGGTTCCCTTCCCCCACATGATTCTGAACTATCTCAACAGACAAATATCACCATCAATATAATAGAGAATAAAGGAGAAAGGTGGAAGGGAACAACCGTGGAATTAAGGGGATCTTTGATCCTCATGGTAGTGCTTAAGCAGATGACCATTGACTTGTGAAACATAGACAGTTGCTTCATCCACTAACTCTATCGTTCCAAATGAATGCACCTTGGTAACTCTGAAAGGGCCCTCCCATTTGGTGACGAACTTCCCAGGCTTCAACTTTAATTGAGCCTTGAATTTTAGAACCTTGTCACCTTCATAAAATTCTTTCCTTAAAATCTATTTGTCATGAATCATTTTTAGCTTATCTTTGTAGATTCTTGCATTATCATAAGACTCAAGTCTCGTCTCTTCAAGCTCTTAGAGCTGTATTGTTCGGTTTTTAAGTGAAGATTCAAGGTTTGCATTACATGCCTTGATCGCCCAATAAGATTTGTATTCGATCTCCATTGGTAAATGGCAAGGCTTGCCATAGAGCAACCGAAAAGGAGACATGCCTATAGGGGTCTTGTAGGCAATCCTGTAAGCCCACAATGCCTCCTTAAGCCTTTCACTCCAGTGTTTTCAGGATGATTTCGCTATCTTTTCTAGTATACACTTCGCTTCTTGATTGGAGACTTCAGCTAACCCATTTATCTGAGGGTGGTAAGGAGTGGCCAGCTTATGATTAACTCCATATTTAGCAAGTAAAGACTTGATAGTCCTATTGTAGAAATGTGTTCCTTGTTCATTGACGATTGCTCTTGGAATGTCGTACCTAAAAAAATATGAGCACGTAAAAACTTAACAACAGTAGAAGCATTGTCTTTCCTAGTGGGCACTGCCTCTACCCACCTAGATACATAATCTACTGCAAGTAATATATATGAAAACTCAAATGATGGAGGAAAGGGACCCATAAAATCCATGCCCTAGACATCAAAGATTTCACAAAATGCATAGGTCTTAAAGGCATTTCATGCTTTTTACCTAGACTCCCAAACCTCTGGCACTTATCACAAGACTTGCAAAAAGTGTAAGCATCTTTAAATAAGGTAGGCCGGTAAAATCCACACTCTAAAACCTTCCTAGCAGTCCTATTAGCACTAAAATGCCCCCCACAAGATAAACAATGTGCAAAGGTAAGGATAAAGTGGATCTTATTGTTAGGAACACATCGTTTGATTATCTGATCACTGCATTGCTTTCAAAGAATTGGAGCATCCCAAGTATAGTATCTTGCCTCCCTATTCAGCTTATCAACCTGAAACTTGGACATAAAAGAAGGCACAAAATCAGCAGCAATGTAATTAGCAATATTAAAGTACCAAGGTTCCCGAACCGTTAAGGCAAAAAATGCATAATCAGGAAAAGAATCAACAGTACGATCAAAATAGTCAACTCCCTTAGTGCCTTTAGGTAATCGACTAAGGTGGTTATAACTTGCATTTTGTCACGTTAATTATTTGTGTTTTATGTTCTTTTGGTAGGCTTTTGTGATGTTTTGCTTGTGTTTCTATGGTAATTCGTGTCTTTGGATGT
>JANZLF010000008.1:40327029-40340968 GCA_026546835.1 Erythroxylum foetidum | reverse complement strand
GACTGACTTGAGCGTCGGAGGGGCTTATCAGGAAACAACCCCCGACGTGCCTTCTTTGTTTTGTAGGAACCTTCAAGCCATAGCTTTCGGGAGAAGAAGCAAACTCCATGGATCCGAAAGGCGACATGCAGCCTCATCAGAATCAGGCAGAACCAGGTAGGTTCTGCAGTATTGTGTGTGACGATGGCCAAAATTTCGGTCACCGATTACGGCCTGATGGTAGGGAGTTTGTCAAAACTCGTTATGGGGTTGTGTAGATCAGGAAAATCCGATTCTGGTGGCATGCTCTATGTCATGATCGGAGTGTCAATGTCGTCAGTTATTGTAGTGACGACAGCAGCGATGGCGGTGGACATGGTAGTGGATCGGCTAGAAACTGCAGTCTAGTGGCAGTTCACAGTGGTCAGAGTAGCTAATTTCCTTTTTTGGACCATAAGGAACGAATTGTGTTGAGAGAAAAAAATTTCACCAAAACCTCCCTCCCAAAACCTTAAACCCTAAACCCTAAAACCCTAAAGCCTAAAATCTTAAACCCTAAACCCTAAACCCTAAAACCCTAAAATTCTAAACCTTAAATCCTAAATCCTAAACTTTTTTTTGAAGAGAATAAAAATATATTAATAAAAAAGGAAGGTTTAATACAAAAGAGACCAAAGTAGGCACTCAAAAACTATATACAAAGAAAAACAAATAAGCCACAGGCCCTCAAATACAAAAAAGCAAAACTAAGTGGGAAGTTTCTAGATATGTCTTTGAAGATTAGGTATCTGAAAATGAGACTCGAGGTCTATAAACCGAGAATGGATAAGCTCGATAATGTCCTTGATAATGTGTTGGGGTGATCGGTGTCGTCTACTGAAGATGTGGTTATTCCTATTATACCAAAGAAAGTAAACAGTGGCAGAGAGAACTAACCGTGATAGCATATGTCGAAAATCCTTCCATCGATGAAGCTGGGTGGAAGCCCACTGGAAAAGGAGAAACCAAGAAATCAAAGGCCAGGTAGTGTGGGTTTTTGTTGAGAGGGAACTCCAAACTAGGGAAGAGAACTTGCACTAAAAAAATAGATGATCATATGTCTCGGTAAAGGAACCGCATAGCACACAAGTCGAAGAAGAAAGAACACCAAAAATCTGGAGTTTGTCCATAGTCCGAAGGCACCTCTGTGAGGTTAACCAGAGGATAAAAGACTATTGCGGAATATGCTTTGGAAACCACAATAGTCAATTTTGCCTTGTAGGAAAAGAAAAAGGAAAATCAACTTGGTCAAAGAGATTGATGAGTGTTGCCAATTGTTAGATGATGAAATTGAGGGAGAGTTTGACAAATTTTTAAAGATAGATCCCAATAAAGAGAAGAAGACAATGGAATCACTTACTTTGAGCAATCCACCTTAAGCATGACTATTGACGCATCCAGTTACAAGACATTAAAGAAGAGCTGAATGGGAAACATTCCATACAATTTCTGTTTCATTTTTCAATTATTTGTTTGTTATTCCTTTTTGTTGATTCTCAACTAAGTTTGTTTGCTTCATGTGTGTAGATCAAATTTTCATTCTCTTCAATCTATTCTTCTCGCAGTTGCTCTCCACTCTTCAACCCAGTATGCTATGTTCCACACCACATCAATGCAGCCACCACCACTACCTTCGTATCGTATTTCTATCCTTCTCCTTTTTATTATTTTTATTGCTTGTTAGTTTAATTTCTTTCGGTTTTAATGTTTGTCATTGTTTTCATTATTTTATGTCTTAGATCCTTCTTTTATTTTCTTATCACATTAGGAATAGCGTGATATTTAAATGGGGTGGAGTAGTATTTAATTAAAAAAGTTTTTGATTTTGTGTTGTGTATTTGTTTTTTTTTCATTTAATAGTTAGATATACAAGGTCATGAAATAAATTAGATTGGAATTAAAAATGCATAATATGAGTGAATGAGTATAATTGCAAGCTTAGACTAATTAACTTGGATTTCAATGGGACATTAGTCTATTATGATGAATGAATGTCACTTTTCTTAGTTAATAATTTGAGCCCTTTGAAATATTTAACACCAAATTTAGGTAGCCTTTACTGAGAGTGTTCTTTCATGATTAAAGAACTCTAGAACTTGCTTGCAAATACTAGTTGAGATCATATAATCTTATGCAAACGTTGAAATGATGAAAACAATTAGGATTTACCACTTTTGCTTACAAAGTCATCGTAATGTTACCCTTAATGAGCCCCTTTGAGCTTGACACGAAACCTTTTCTTTCTTTAAATCCAAAATATGAGCATTTACCTTAATTATTTATCCTCTTTGTTGTACCTACTATAAGGCAAGTTGAGCATTTGAAATTGTATTCTTGGGTTTAGGAAGTAATTACTTAAATAATAGGGATCATAGTATATAATTGGCTATTATGTTAAGAATGGTTATGGTTGTAGCAATTATCTCTCCTCTATATTTTTCTTCTCTTGAGTTCCTTGTTTTAAATAAATAATTAATTAATTAAAAAAGAAAAGAAAAATAAAAATAAAAAGAGAAATAGAAAAGAAACAAAGGGAAGAGAAGACAACCAAAAAATGAAAGAAAGAGGAGAGACATAAAAAGGGGAGTGCTAACCTTGTTAAATGAGAGGAAAGAATTGAGTGTTTCATGCTTCATTGCTTTGTATTATTTTAAATGCTCAATTTATTGGGTGGTTTTAAATTATGATTTTTCTTTTTCCTACCCATAGCCCAACCTCATTACAAACAAAATAAAGACCTTCATATTGATGCTTGTATTTGATATGAGTAGTGGAGATTGAATTAGTAAGCAAGCCTATAGTAGATACCTTACATGACATGAATGATGAGTGAATATATCCTACCTTTGAATGTATGAGAGGATGAAGAGTGGAGTGAGTGTCTATCACACTTATTAATGGTCTTTGAGTTAAAGTACTTGTTAATTTTGGCTAAGCATGCAAAGAATAGTTTGTTCATCGAGTATTATAAGTTTCAAGTTCTTAGGCTGTGCTTATTGAAATAATTTTTGATAACTTTGACTATTATTTAGGAAATCGTTGATTTCATTAATTGTTCTTGTATAATCTAGTATTCTTTATTTTTCTTGGGGATAAGCATAGTTTAAGTGTGGGGGAATTATTGTCTAATTTCTATTGATTTTGTTTGCCTTCATATCTTGATTTTGGTTACAAATTCTTATATTTTACTACAAATTTGAAATGAATTGAGTGAAAATGGAATGAATGTTGAATGGAGAGTCTTGTGAATGTTGTATGAAAACAAGAAAAATTATACATGAAAGAATGAATGTGGACATGAATTATGCATATAACATTAATTAATTAATCCATTCATGTTAATAGAGTCAAACCCATGATTGTGCAAGTCACGAGTGGGACCTGTGACTCCCACAATCACGGGTGTGACAAAAATTTCATTAAATGGTTAATATTACGTGTCATCTAATGCGGGATTTTGGTGACATAAAAACCTAAACCTGGACTCACACTACAAATAGGAGTAAGAGAGGTTGGAGCAGACACACACAAGGTTGGAAAAACAAAAACTGAAAGAGAGGTGGTGGCGGAGAAAAGAATAAAGAAAAGAGAACATAGTTGGATTTGGCAAGAGACAAAAAAAACAGAGAGGTGGAGCTTGAAGTAAAGGCAGACAGTGAGAGTTGAAGCTAATCTTTTGGGTGAGAATCAAGCAGAGAGAAGGCAAGAGCAATGTTAGAGAGGTTGAACTTAGCAGGAGCTTCCATCTGACAATCCGTTTTCTTTCTCATTCTTATTCTATCTTCTACTACATTATTAAAATTGTTTCACTTGACTATTTCCTATGTTGCTTTGATAGTCCATTTTAGTTATTTACTTTGTTTATTGTTTTGATACCTCTCTGTTAGTGTTAACTATATGATTGAAGTATATAAGGATGATGAACTTTGTTTATTCCATGATGGGCTAATTATTTAATCTTGAGAACTAATGTAACTAATTTAGACTATTTTATTATCTTACTATTTACTATAGTTTCTAAGCTTATTGGATATAATAGTGTGGCCAAACTTTGCATTATTTAGGTATTAAATGAAGGATCGAGAGAAGAAGCTTAAGATTAGAACAAGAAACTATAGACACTTGGGTCAAGAATTAGAAATATATCAACTTAAGTGGGTAATTATTAATTAGGTTTACATGATTGATTTGGACGATAAACTTGTCGAATAAAAAGTTAGATTAGTTTGTTATTTGAATTCATTTTAAAATCTAACTGTTAATTTTAGTAAGGCAATTATCTAATCATTTCCTCTTAGATATGCATAGGAGACCAAATTAGTGAAATTAATTCTCAAGAGTTTCCCACATCATTAATCAGATCGTTTTTGCTTCTACTTAAATTAGTTTACTTTTTAGTCTAATTGCGTAATTTTCTTTAAAGCCTTTAATCAACAAATTAAAAAAATGTTTAGGATTACATCTATTTTTATTTTTATTCAAGATTAATTTGAGTTAATAAACTTCATCTCCTTAAGAGGCGACTCTAGGTAATCGACTACAATTACCTTGTATACTTGTAAATAGGATAGCCTAGGTATTTTTTAAAACTTATTTTGACGTAACAAAGCCCTCAAACCTCTTCAAAGCAGCTTAGGGGTTGAGGCAAGGAGTGACGAAGAGAATTGACAAGCTAATAAGAGACTTCATCTGGAGAGAGACTACAACTGTGCAAGAATTTTGAATATCAAATGGAGTACCAAAATAAAATGAAGGGCTTGGCTTAAGCTTTATCAGAACCATGGCTAGGGTACTTATGGCCAAAAGCTTAAGAAAATTTTGTTCAGAGGAGGAGAATTTGTGGATGAAGTGGATTCACACGTATCATTTGAGAGAAGAGAGCATATGGACCATCAAGATCAAACCAGCTCACTCAAATACTTTTCGTAAAACCTTCCACACTATGGAACCTCACATAAAGCACAAAATAGGTAATCGAGAAGCAACAAATTTTTGGTTTGACAATTGACATTCGTTAGGGCCTTTATATTAGCTTAGTGACTTTAGCTCGCTTAAAGTTATTGTCCCTGTCAATACCAAGTTTGGAGCTATCTTCATAAATAGCACCTGGCACTGGCCATTTCACTCTATGGGGTTTCTAGGAAATAACTTGGCTTATGCCTAGTTACCTCCATGACTTAAACTACTCCTAATTGCATCCAATGGATTTGAAGTCCTCTAATGGCTCCTACAAGAAATTGTTGATGGATACACTTGCTAGATTGTGCTGCTTTGGCCTTGTATGGGACTCTCAAATTGTTCCCCGGCTCATTCTTAGTCTGGTTAGGAGTATCACAAAGACTTGCCGCTGGGGATAGGATCAAATTTTCAATTGACAGTGGAGATCCTGTACTACGTGGAGATACACAAGACACCCATGACGACTTATTTTTTAAGTGTGCTTTCTCCTTAGCCTTGTGGAATACCCTCATTGGACTTTTCAACTTGCAATGTGCCAACAAGGAATGGTTAAGTATAATTGCATGGCCTCTAAACTCAATATGAAGTGTAAAAGAGACAAGAAACTCTTCATAATCAGTTTTGGGATGCTCGTATATGATATTTGGAGACAGAGGAATGCTTAAGGATACCAAGATGGATATTCATAGTAGTTTAACCAAATTTTAGCTCAAGCTTAGACAAACAACCTTAGCGCGTGGAATCGCCTTCGATTCTTTTCCATAACTATGCTCCAAGCTTTCCCTATAAAACCAATATTCATCGATGTTCATGTAGCAGAATGTAGCATAAACCAGGTATATTAGTAGGAGTTATAGCTTTTGGGAAGGCCTAGCCTCGATGTAATTATATTATTAGTGTTTTGGTGTACTAGTTGCTACTTAGTTAATAAAATTTCCTAATCACCTTTCAAAAAAATCAAAATACAGATAAAGCTATTTAACAATTACCATTTAGAATCAGCAACATACTTCTGATAAAATACTCGGAATTTGTTTTATTTTATAGTGTATCAAACAAAAACTATAGGCTGAAAATACAGTTGTGGAGAAACCATTGAATATGAAATTGTAAATCTCATATCTGTACACCGAACATAAAGATCCTAAAAGACATGTCTTCTCAGGAAAAGTCCACATACAAGAAAGGACATCATATTTCAACGATGCAATGCTATGCGCTGAGAAATGAGTCAATCTATAGCGCCTGTTTGGAGCATCTTCCACTTACAAACATTATAACCTAAAAGCCCAAAACGTTTGATGCTATATGTAAGAGGGGCTCCAAAGCACTTGGAGCGAACTTCCTGGCAAAAAGATAACATACGGAAGAGGGTTGGTTATTGTAACTGCAGTTCTGACCTTTGTATATTCTTCTGATAAACTCCTCTGTTACATCTGCTCTTCCAAATGTAGCCGGGTGTGCTCCACCCCTTGACCAGTCCACCCATGTGAAGCTTCTATTTGCCATGACATGTGCAGCTTGAATGGTTAACATAGTTGGGAAATAATGTTCATCCACGTAGCAATGAGGGACACAGAATTCTTTGAATTTAGGGTAATACGTCGTGTCTTGCACAATGTTGACTGCAAGGTCTCGGTTAATCTCAAACCACTGAGAGCCTTTACGCCACTGGGTAATGTCTACCTCAGGTGCCATTTTTTCATTGTATCGTCCTCTTCCATATGGACCATGATCATCAAATGCACCAATGAAGCTATATCTGGATTCTGATATGTATTGGTAAATCACACTGAAGTTATACAGAGGGATGCAGGACTCTGACAGAAGTACAAACCATTCATTGTTTATATCAAGTAATGCATTAGCAAGAAGCCTTCGCTCAGCATCACACATGCTCATCTTACCCCATTCAGCAGCCTGCATGGGGAAGAAACAAAGATTGACAACTCTTAAGCTCAGTTCTTCAGGTGAAAGTACAACTATCAAGCCGTCATCTATAATGCTAAGTGTTTTTACAACTGAAGTAAGTTCAGTATGACGCAACTTAGTGCAGAAGTTTCCATACAATTGGGAGATAATTCAGGTTAGTTATAAAACCTACCATCATTCCAACAATGCATAAATAAGTCATGAAATAAGATCATTGTATGAACTATTATGTCATCAGACAGAAGTATTCCACTGCTACTGTTGTTAGTCCTCAATTGAGAAAATAAAAGATTTGAATTGTATTGAATCAACTTGAAAGTACAGAGCTTAATTCCACAAACTTGTATACATCAAGGGCTTGATATATTAAGTCAAGCATAAACCTTGATAGTTTTAGTAAAGCAGAAATAACATGAATTTCCACCAAAATTAGAAGCATATTTGCAACATAGTTTCAAGTTCTCATCTCATTTGTGTAAAAGCAGTTAGATTCCCATGAAAATTGAACTAAAGGCTTAAAAATTCAACATATTAGATTTTAGAAGTACTAAGGCTAAAGAATAATTCCAACATAACAACAGCAATAACACGGGTATTCAACATATTAGAATTTAATATAACGCTAAAGAGCTCATGAACCTATGGTTTCCTTGTTTATATGCTGGATGTGCCATATGGCAGGCTTCAATTGTTCCAAAACAACATTAGCAATAACAGGGATATTCAATTTAAAACTATTCAGTTAACTCATTAAACTAGTTGCTATTTCTCCTAAATGATAATCTCTGTTATAGTATTTTCAGTCAATTGATGGTACCCAATTTCACAGGTCTATTATGAAGCTAGGGTTCAGTTTTATACAAATTTAGAGCTGCACTATTGAAGCAAATTTTATCATTTTGGAAAATAGATCTTGCAAATAAGGAAATTTAAGATCCAAATCTCCCAACAACTTGTAACACGTAAAATCCAGTCAATTTGCGATATGTTCCTGGATCAACCCAACCTGGAGCTAATGATTTATTTCTCATATATAACAATTAACAAATAGTTTATTTTGTTAGGATAAAATTCCAGAAGCTTCAATTTGTTTAAAGCTTTGAAGTCCTGTTGCAAAGTCCTCAAGTATGAATTGCCTACCATTTGAATGATAGAGACACTGTAAGGACACTTGACAAAAAAGATTGTTGAAGATTAAACAAAAGGTAGCCATGAAACAAGGTACTGAAATATAATTAATCTTGGTCCCCGATATAGGATAAAAGAGAGAGTGATGGATATGCAAGTATCGCCAGGTTGAGAAACATAGATGCAACACCCTTCAGCCAGCTTTTAAATCCAAAATCAATGAACTATCAGCTCAGAAAAGTCACTGATAAATGATGGCAGTTGCCAGCTAAGCTCACCCTTTATAGGTGTCATTACAGGAAATCTTTCAAATATTTTGTATAATATCGTAACTTACATAAATTTCTCAGTCTCTAGAGACCTTTCAAGAAAACCCAATCCTGTATTTAAGTGCAAGAATATCTCACTTCTGTATACATTAGCCAAGGGATCCAACTGCATCATCTATTCTATCAACAAGACAGGAGAGATGCTACCTTACATTAGCAAACACCTGAACCATAACAGGTTTTTTCCCTACAAAATCTCAATCTATGTTTTCGACAGTTTTTTTTACTCCGCTACATGCTTTATTACACCTTGAATAGTATATTAACTATTTGATCTAGGAATGAAAAAAATAACATTGTAATTGCATCTGTTGGAGTTTTTCTCATTGGTGATATTCAAACCACCATTACTCTCTAACCAATGCTTTGCCTTCATTGGTTTTTTGATGTCGCTCCTATAAGGATGACCTCCCTACTCCCCTCTCTCTTACAAGTGTAAGAAAATCTAAACTCTAGACAAGCAGTCTTAGTTTGAATTTTAAAATTTAGTCTGAGTTGCATTGTCAACACAATAGCTAAAAGAATTGCTTGCAAATTTGCAATTTGACTAGATGCATTTTGGTTTCCGGAACTCATGATAACTTCATCAGATAAACAAAACAGTTTTATTTAAATAAGAAGACAACTAAGTACAATTCTAACAAGTGGAAACTAAGAGAGATAATTGTATCTCCAAGAAGCTAAATTTTTCGTCAATTTCAGATCCAAGTAAATCAGAATGGTCAAGAACTCAAGATAGTGATAGTGGGGAAAAAAAATGATAACTTAAAATTTGCGGGTCCACGGCAATAAATTTGGATTGGAATTTTCATCAATGCAAAGTTAGTACTCACAATTTTCCAAAAAAAAGTTAATACTCATTTGAAGAAAATTCTTCCAAAAAAGAAAAAAAGAAAATAGAACGCAGAACAAGAGAAATTTCATTCATAGATCACCTCGTTATCAGTCAGTAAGCAGGAAAGAATAAAAAATTACAGACATCAATTGCATATGAAGATTAAAAGATGTTGGATGTCGGGAAGGCCGTACCTGACTTGGGACTTGTCTTCTATGGAAAACTGATGAAGGCATAAATTTAGCGTCAAAAGTTGGCAGTGAATGAACATAGATCGAATACAACCCTTCATGGCCCTTGAAAAACCTTTCCCAGAGAGATGCTAGTGGCAATGGCCCTTTAGTCAAGAACATAAATGCAATTTTTGGAACTCTGCTGAAAGGAAAGTTCTTTATCCGAGGAACAAAAGAAGCCCTCCACAAGAGCTCCTGATCATTCATTTTGTGAAGCAAAATCGAAGGAGGGCGAATCCAATGGTTCAGAGTACCGGGCTCTTTAGTGCAGGAAAAACTGGACTTTACAGTCGTGACTGCTGTTTGAACTCCAAAACGTTTGATCGTGTATACACTAATGATTGAAAAGGTAACAATTAGAGCTAAGGAGAACAAAAACAAATGCAATAACCTCATAGGAAAGCCTCTGGATTGAGTTCTTGTGGAAACTATGTAGCCATTTGCTTCTTCTAATTGAGCGACCCTTGATTGCATATCAAAGACTCCACAAATCAGGAAATCACCTTGTGGGTCGAGACCAAAGAGATAAAAAGCCAATTACCAATCTGAGTTTTCGCACAAAACCAAAACCCAGACTCCAAAAATACATTTTGGAAGAGAAATGATGAAGTTTAAAAAGATTTACACATCAACAAATGCATTCGTATGGATAAGAAATAAATATAGATCTGGTCAGAGAAGACTAGAAAATCTAAGCTAGGCGCTTTATAACAATAACACAGTTGAGATTCCTAGTATTGTGCACATGGGAATCAGGGGAACAAAAGGGTACAGAGATTCCAGGAAAGCAACGGCTGAAGATATTACGTCAACTGAGGACATAAGCACGTTACAGCGTTGGTGAACGAAACATAGTTCTATTAACTTCAGATCCTAAGATTCGTTGTATGGCGGAAATGCCCACAACAAGAAGTTGGACAGTTGGCCAAACTCCAGAGTTCGTTTCTGGGTTTGGAATGTTGAGTTGTGAAGCAATAGAGTGACGCGAAGGAAAGAAATCCGAATTTTGTAAGAATGTTCTGTTTTTTGCGTGAATTTTAATCATCAGTTATGGTGTTGAATCGACTAATACTGTTACACATTGAAAGGAAAAGGCGGGCGCTTATCGCCTTATAATATAAGCATACATATGCGCCAGTGGCAAAGAACAAGAGGCAGTCCAAACCAAAAATACAACCGAACAAATGAAAAGAGGCCCAAACCCATCACTCCTATTAGACTAAAATCCATGATCAGCATCATAAAGAACTTGATCTGGACCGACTTTGGTTGAGTTCAGGTGTTGGTGTAGGATAGGTTTTGTTGGAGATGGCTTCGTTGCCGGAGAGGGTTGTTGGAGAGGTGCGTCAACTCGACCTTATCATGATTGTAGATATTCCCGAAGCTCCTTTCGCAGGTGGCTGCTCCTCCACTGCCAAGGTCGAATGCGTCTCCCCTCCATGCTACTGCTAGCTTTGGTGAACGTAAAAGCTATTTTTATTGTTTTATTAATATATGCATGACACGAGGAAACCACCTTAGCCCCCAATGCCAATTTCTAGGTGCACACTTTTACTTTGTGCTTCTTTAATTTTTCATGCGAGTTTGTTATCGAGTGTCAATGGGCATAATCTTGTTAGTAAGCTGTTATTTTAGTCATCTCCTTGAGTGTCTCCAATACGTTTGTGGTGGTAATGGGTGACAGTCCCAGTTTTTCAATACGATCTTTATTTTTTAGACTGGAGTATTATTATGTACTGGTACTTTCAAGTTTTCTGAGGGGGATGAAACTCGTGAGTATCCAACTTAGTTGTAGTTTGAGGTCATGAGCAAATGAGTTCTCTATTTTCCCGTTTGCCATGACCATTTACTCTCATCCTTGGTCAATAGGGGTTGGGTTCTCTTTTAATCAATTGAGCATAGTGGGTAACGTTCGACCTCATTATGAAACGAGCTAGGGTGGGATCTTCTTCTAGGATGTGTATGTAGCTCATGTTAGATCAAACAAGATGGTTGTTCGCAGATGATGAGGCTCGGCGACATTGCTTTGATATTGACAAACGTATTTTCACTGACATATAGAATCTAGCACATCACACGTCCCCTTTGCTACCTTCCTTGAGCCGTCTGACAAATCTACTATAGTGCAAGAGAGGTAGTCAATCTTTTCTTTTGAGAACCGTTGGTAGTCCACTTTAGAACCTGACGCATCTATTAATATAAGACAATTCCCTTGGATTTACTTCTAACTTGACTCATCAACTTTTTGCAAAAGCCTTTTACATTAGCATCACACCTCGGGCCTTCCTTCACCTTCACTTACAGTTGAGGCTTACTGAGCGCCAAAGCTTTGACAAGCGTGGTTTGATTATATTACTGTGTCCAATTGGTCCACGACACATCCATTGGCATTGATTCTTCTAATTGTTTTACTACGTTCCCTTCCCAACTACAAATTTGTCATCGTTTTGTTGCTTTTTAATGCCTGTATTAATTGTGCACTGCTGAAGTTTCTATCAATCACTTCTTTATTATTAATATTAATATTATTATTACTATTATTAGTAGTTTAGTATTGGTGTTATTATTATTATTATTTTATTTATTACTATTATTTTTATTTTTATTTTACTATTATTATCCTTTTATTAAGTTTCTTATTAGCTTTAGTTTTATCATCATCATCATCATCATCATCATTATTATTATTTGTGATTATTATTATATATTATTCTTACTTCCTTTTGCGGTAGGGTCTGTTAGTTTCAGCTTTCAAGGATTTTTTAGGATAGTACGTGCAGGAAACTCAAGAGACATGGGTTAGGAGGGATGCCTTCAGATTATGCGAATAGAATTAGTGCAAGCGGGTCGGTACGCGCAACTTATAGGAATAAAGACGGAGATGATGTAATGAGGATAGGTTCTTGGAAAATGGGGACCCTCACGAGAAAGTCCTTAGAATTGGTAGAGATTAAGTAGAGGGTCAAAATTGGACCAGACCAAAGGTCAGATGATTCAATCTACAGTGAATTGTCAGTCTGAGATGGAACAATTGGCATAAATTTTTATAGAGACATCAAATCAAGGCCATTCTTAAATATTTTGAAAGAGAACTTATGGATCTACAACTTTTATGAAGACACTAAAGTAATATTTTGTCATCTAGAGGGTCAAAATTGGACCAGACGAAAGACTAGATGATTCAATCTACAGTGAATCAGATGATTCAGTCTAATAGGGAACAATTGGCATAACTTTCTATAAAGATATGAGATCAAGGTTATTCTAAGACAGTTTGAAAGAGGACTTATGGATTAACAACTTTCATGAAGACACCAAAGTGAGATTTTGTCTTCTAGAGGGTCAAAAATGGACCAGGCGAAAGGCTAAACGATTCAATCTATAGTAAATCAGATGATTCAATCTGAGAGGGAACAATTGACATAACTTTCTCTAGAGATATTGGATCAAGGTTATTATTAGACAGTTTGAAATAGGACTTATGGTTCAACAACTTTCATGAAGACACCAAAGCAAGATTGTATCATCTAGAGAGTCAAAATTGGACCAGACGAAAAGCCAAATGATTCAATCTACAGTGAATCAGACGATTCAGTATGAGAGGGAACAATTGTCATAACTTTCTCTAGAGATATCATATCAAGGTCATTCATAGATGGTTTGAAAAAGGACTTACAGATATACAACTTTTATGAAGACTTTGAAGATATATTCTATCATCTAGTAGGTCAAAATTGTACCAGACGATAGGGTCAGACGAAAGGTTAGACGTTAGGTTTCAGTCTAAGACCTCTTTTGGGACAATTGGTATAACGTTGACTAGATATGTCGAATTAAGGTCATTCTTGGACGGTTTGAAAGAGTACTTATATATCTACAACTTTCATGAAGACCTTGAAGATAGATTCTATCATCTAAAGGGTCAAAATTTGACCAAATAATAGGGTCAGATGATAGGCTTCAGCTAAGACCTATCTTAGGATAATTAGTATAACTTTCTCTAAAGATATCGGATTAAGGTTATTCTTAGACAGTTTGAAACTACAATTTTTATGAAGAAACCAAAAAGAGATTCCATCATTTAGAGGGTCAAAATTGGACCAAATGAAAGGTCAGACGATTCATTTTGAGATGCATCAGATGATTCAGTTTACAGTGCATCAGACGATTCAGTCTACAGTACATCAGACGAAAGGCACCAGACGATAGAGTTTCTACAGGTTCTTCCTCACATCACTCTAAAGTTCTGAATCACTAACTACACTCTCTAAAGCATCTCCACTTATAAAGATCATAACTTTTGTGTTACCCCCAGAATTTTTTTTAATGATAAATCAAGCATGATTAGATTAATTGAGTAAGTTAACTTAGTATAATTTGAATTGAGATTAATTAATATATGATAGCATTAATGAGTTAGATAGCATGTATTAAATGTGTTAGTTGATTTAAATGAATTAGAGGTAATTTAATGTGTTAAATGGGGCTTTGGGTCCAAATGAAAT
>JANZLF010000008.1:40257775-40268528 GCA_026546835.1 Erythroxylum foetidum | reverse complement strand
TATCTCTTCAACGTTTACAAGTATTCTTTCTGAGCCTCTTCAGGTCTCTACACTCAGTATTCTTTTACTCTTAGCCTATGCAGGCTATCTGTACTACTTTCTTACAAAAATGTTTGAACTCTGTTACAGTAACACTAGCTCTTGGCTAATTTGCACAATAATCTCACAAATAAGCTTTTTAGTTCGCCTATATGTAAGTCAACTAACTTTGCAATCTTCGACTTCGACTCATATATATAGCCTTCATCTGCAACTGCTTCTTGATTCTTGCTTCTTGAATCTTGAGTTCTGTAACTAACTCGAACTGACTCTTGCGTCTGCTTTTGAATTCTACGTCTGCTTTTCTTTCTGCGTCTGCTTTCCTGCGTCTGCTTTTTTACTTCTGCGTCTTCTTTTCTACTTCTGCGTCTGCTTTTCTACTTCTGCGTCTTCTTTTCTACTTCTGCTTATATTTTTCATTCTGCGTCTGTTTTTCAACTTATGCGTCTGTTTTTCAACTTCTGCGTCTGCTTTTCTACTTCTGCGTCTGCTTGTCTACTTCTACATCTATTTTTCATTCTGCTTCTGCTTTTCAACTTCTGCGTCTGTTTTTTAACTTCTGCATCTACTTTTCTACTTCTGCGTCTGCTTTTCTACTTCTACGTCTATTTTTCATTCTGCGTCTGTTTTTCAACTTCTGTGTCTGCTTTTTCATTCTGCGTCTGCTTTTTCTTTCTTCATTGTTATTCATCAAAATCATATATATGTAAAGTCATTTTGACTCAACAAAAGTGAAATTAAGCTTGGTCTTTTCACCAGGTGAGTTTTCAAAAAATGATGACATTTTTCTAATTATATTGAAACTTGTTTTCATAGGATTGTGTTATTTTTCTAGTTTTCCTAGCTTTTTGTTTTCCTAGTTCTCATTTTCCATCACCTTCTGATTTTTTCTACGTTTTTTCCTAATTTATCTTTTTTTTGTTGCATTTATTGTTTCTATGTGTTATTTTGCATTTCTACAATTATAAACTTTTGGTTTTTTCGTTTTTGTATGGTAAGTGATTGGATGAAGTGGGGCTTTCAACCTGATTGGAATAACTGGGGCTAAAGTACTTCTCTATTTCTTTGAAACCCAACAAATGTCAGTATACGGGATATATGTTATTAAGATCGTAAACTATATAGAGAATGAGTCTATATTTAGGTCAAAGCACCCAAGTTTTGTGTTTGCTCCCCTATCTGTCTCTACTTTCCTATGTTATTTTGGGGTTACACCATTAGCATCCGCAGTTTTGTAGGAACAGTCATGTGGTTTTCCTCTTTTGACAAGTGATTATTCGATAAAACCTTTTTCATTAGATAATTAACTACTTCAATAAACATAGTAGTTAATCCTTCCAATTCTTAGTTCACCAGTAAAAACAAAGACTGGTGTTTTTGTAAGGAAGGAGATTATAAAGTTTTTTACTATTGTTAGGAAATTGATTATAAAGGAGATTACTTATGTAAACTTGTTGCCTTCTCGAGTTATATAAAGGGGAGTTTTGTAACAATAAATTATCACAAACATTTATTTTCTTCTTTTTTTTTTGTTTAACAATGCCAATATTAAATTTTGATGAATCTAGTTGAATATGTTGAGTAACATGCAAAAAGGGTATTCTTTGGTTGTGATATTTTACAATAGATTTTGTTCTACTATTTGATTTGAAAAGTTTAAAAGAGATGTTATATGAATTGTTTGATGTCCTACTGGAACCTATTAGTTGATCTAGTTTGTGGTATAATCTTTGATAACCCATTAATCCTTTCAAGATTTGATTAAGGTTGTCAAAGCACTTCAGTTATATAGTGCTAAGAATAAAAAAATCTATCTTTACTTTTTAGGGGCTTCTTTGATTGAATATTTTTGGTTTATAGTCTAAAAAAATATTGTTAGTGTTAGGTAATGTCTCCACAACAGCCTAACACAGGTCTTTTTGTGGAACTGAACAACATTGTCAGCAAGAAGGAATTGCCTCCATGCCCATCTAAATGCAAAGGACTAAGTTGATTGAGATTTCAATCTCCTATATTTTGATCTACTAGTTGTAATGTATAGATTTTGAGTTGGTATGATGAACTAAGAGAGTACCTTTTAGATCACTTGTATAATAAGTTAGGATTCTCCACGTGATAACTGAATTAATCAAGCATTTGAATTCCAATTTTTAAGCATCTTCTACATAGCTTATTGTACTAATTTCTCACTTTCGCCTTTGATGAGGTCTCTTGTAGAGCTAGTGGTGGTACTAAGAAAAAGAGGTGAATTTTCATTCTGAATTTTAAAATTTGCAACGAATTAAATATTTATTTTACAATTAGAAGCTAGTCAAAGGTGTTTCTGAAAACTTTGTTTTGTTTAATTGGAATCAAATGATGATTTTATAAATTTCAAACTCATTATATTGTAGAAATTATATGCATTTCATATATGAATTTATGATTTGACTAAACATAAATTTTATACAAATTCGCAGGAGCAAATTCTATATAAATTGAATTAAGAACAGTAAATCAATGTGACTCGAAATCTAATTTAAGACAATTTACTTGTTTTAGTTTTAGTTTTTTATTCAACCAAACAAGTTTTTGTTTTTAGTTTTTATATTAGAAATCTCAACTAAACATATTTTTATTTTTTAACTTAAAAACAGAAAACTAAAACTAAAACCACAATAGAAAAACATAAGTGGCCCTAAATTATTATATTAGTTTAATTAATTTTATTTAAGATCAATAAAAATAATAAGAAATATTAATTAATTAATTAATTTTACATATTTTAAAAAAGATGGTTGGGTTCCATAGGGCCATGTGGTGTACTTTGTGGCATTGTGGACCAAAAATATTCAAATATTATATCAAGTCATCAATGATGGGGCTAGACTTGTGTCTCAGTTACATTTGTTCACCTTAAATGCTTATAGAACAATAGAAATTAATTTGAACAATGTAAAACACTAAGGTCTAACTTGTATTTAACCGCAAATTTAGGCTTAAATCTTTACTTTTAGCCTATTATTTTTGCATGAGCCATAGATGGTCCTAGGTTGACACGAGTACTTAGATAGGTGGCATTTTGGGTTTCTTATATGGAATTATGTAAATTTTGCAATAACATAGATCATATATTTCACTAATAATATTTAGAAGGTAAGATTCAATTACAAATGAGTCGAGTTAAAAAAGTTAATTAAGAAATTGATTGTAATATAAGGTCAAAATTTTGCAATTCCTAAGATAATTCTATTTATACTATAAAATTTAATTTTATTATTTACATTTCCTTTTGAATTTGATCTCAAACAATTTTCATAGCCTCATTTACCCAAAAAAAATTTCATAGCCTCGCAATATAATATCTCTAAAAACATATTAAGAGAACCTTACGAAAGTAGTATGTCAAGAATGCTAACTGTTATAGAAAGTATAAATCTTTAAGAGTAGTATGTCAATATTTAATATTTGTTTCTATTCATTAAATATTTTATATAAACTATATAATCATGTGTACTTTGATTAAAAATTTTTCTATCTTTAAGTGTTAATTGTGCGTAAAATATTAGGTTGCTAAATATGTTATTAATAGATATAAATTAAAAATCTAAAATTATATTTTAGAAATATAAACTAATATATTTAATTCATATTTTAATTTTTAAATTAAATAATTTATATTCATATATTAAGATTAACAACTAAAGAATTATTATAATTATAAATATTAGAAATGTCAATTTTAACAAAAACTTTCGTATATAACATTTTTACATCATTCAATTCTTACATCATATAATATTCTAATTAGATATAAAATATGAAATTAATATCGTACCAATGATTAATTTTTTAGCATTAATAATAAAAATAATAAAATATTCTCAAATTGTTTTAAGGGTATTGAGTCTTACAATAATCATTCAACTACTTTCATTTAATTCACAACATATCCAATAACTGCCAATCAAGCTACTCAACTGTGATAGCCTGATAGGTACAACAATCATAGTGAAAACTTTAATAAACATCTCAATAAACTTGTCCATTAATAAATTTGTTTAAATATATTATAGAAAATCTAACTATTTCCTTTATATAAAAAAGAAAAAAGTAGACTAATCTTTTCACTTTATTAATATCCACCGTCACAAAGCAACGGATAAAAACAATTTAATATCTAAAAATAATATGAATTTTTTAATTATAATATTATCATTATTTTTTTATATACTGTATCTTATAATATTTCTAACTAATTATGTCATAAGAAAATGCATATGGATGGCTTTAATGGGCTTTTATGTCCACATAGTAACACTAATCTATTTTGAATTACAAACCAACCAGACAAGGGAGTCCATAAATTTGTTAAGCACTTGGACAAGAATGACATTCTAATTTTCTTATCATTCTTTCTGGTCTTTAGGTTTGGTTGCAATTGATTCTCTATGAGGCCGGTGCTTTTTCCACTTTTGTTTAGGCAAAGACATGATCCATGATGGAACATCACAACCCGAAGCTGACATCACATTGGCTACGTTGCGCAGAAATGGAACATCATCTTCTGTGTACAAGGTGACAGCTTCTCCCACTCGGCCAGCTCTGCCAGATCGACCTGCATACGGTCATTTTCAAAAGCACCTCGATCACTAACGGTGATTCACATTCAGTGCGATAAGAAAGACAACCTGAAAACTGGACAACTACAAGAATAGATGCCTTTTTAAGTTAAGACCAACTTGCTAGTACATATGCCAGTGGACGAATCGGAAAGAAAAAAAATAAACCACCAGCTACTGAAGAATACTGACATGAATTGTCATAATAGCAGAAAACGTTAGCTGTCATAAACTTTGGGATACATACCAATTCTGTGGATATATGCAGCAGCAGAATCTGGGAAGTCAAAGTTAATAACAGAATTGACACCTTTGAAATCCATACCACGGGCAATGACATCAGTGGCAATCAAAACCCACGTTTTCCCACATCTGAAATTGTTCACAGCTTCTTCCCTCTATATCCAAACAAAGTACATCATTAGTAACCACAGCAATGAACTCCTTATTGCAAGCAAAATAAATTAGACCCCAGATCTCAGACCTTGTACCAGAAAGCATGGAAACTTCCTTGATCCTGTCTCCCAACAAAACAATTTCAGTACCAGGATCCAACTTACCTGTGCTTGTGACAAATCAGAATGGATGACATCAGCTCTGATGTCATCAAATCTCAATTCCGCAAAGAGTTCCTTTGCTCTTTCCTTGCTTTGAGCAAATATCAAGACAGGTGGACTCAGACTCTATTGCCACATATAAGGAGGAAAAAGAAATGGTCAATAGAATGAAATTTTCTGACGTATAAAAGAGAACATTGTTATGGCATCTATATGTCATGATATCAACAGAAAAATTTTCTAGCCAGATGCCATTATCTTTCACAATGCATTCTCCCCATAAAACTTTCTCCAAGAGTTCACCAAAAAAAAAAAAAAAAAGAAAGACATACCTCCACAAAGCTTTGTCGAAGTGCAAGAAGTTTTCCTTCTTCATTGCCAGCGAACACCAATTTTTGCTTGATTGATTCAGAAGCAGTATTCCTGTTGGAATTCCAAATGATGCTCGTCAAGGGAAATGACATCACATTACTTGACAAAGAATAATTCAAACTTACTTCCTTCCAATAATAACTCGAACAGCATCATGCATACTCCTACGTGCAAGGTCCTCAACATAATCAGGTAAAGTAGCACTAAACAGCGAACGAATTATTGAAGGGTTGGAGCATGCTTTCACCACATAATCTATCTGCTTCAATAAGCCAAGCTCAAATAGCTTATCACATTCATCAAGAACAAGATATTCAACTCTGCATAACAACCAATAACAAAATTAAAATATGACTGAATGTCAATTCATTGTGATTATCCTTGGCAACACAAAGCTTCATCAGGATCCTAGCTAGCTGTTTCCTATCCGTAAGAAGCAAACAGTCAGACTCATTAATGTCAGGAAGCTCTCTGACATAGAAATACAAGTTCTATACAGCAAGAACAGAACTCATCTTTCGGCAAAATATTTAGAACTAAGCATGTGCACGGGATTTCAAATCCAAAAACACCACCATTTTATTAATCATTTATGAGTTTTTGATTCATCACAAGAAAATCGCAAATTCTCTTGCAGAACATAATGGACCAAAGACCAACAACAAAAAAAATGTTTAAGGGTGATATCACCAAGCTCACTTACTGTAGAGTTTTTTTCCCAAAAAAAAAGGACTGAGAATTTTATCAACATAGCAGACTTAGTAACATTCTAATGTAGGACAAATAGAAAAAAGTATTAACCAGTAGCTAAAGCTCACAAAATTAGAAAACATAACTGACATTAAACAGCTGGAATAGTAAGTTTCAAGTCCAGATTTCAGCTTGGAATGCTTAAATTTCAGATTAAATATAGTTGAGTTTTTACGGTTAGATTGCTAAAATTTTAGAATAGCATTTAGGGTTTAATATGGCTGAAATTTGGGTTGGTTTTGGTCTCCGGAACTTTAGGTTAGAATTGTTGGACTGTAGTGAGGGAAACAAACAATGTAGGGTAGGAACTAAGAATTACTTCTAAAGCCTAAGAATCACTGTTAGAATAAAACATCACACCTTCTAATTGAAAACTCAAGTTTGTGATAGCATGTTCTTATTGAAGGGATGAGCACAAATATATATAGATAAGTTCTTAAAACCCTTATTCTAGTAAAAAAAGGTTCCTAATAATTTTAAATCATATAACAATAAAATTCTATAAGTTCAAGCTCTAAACATTTAGGACAACATATCTAAAACCAGAATAACATAGTTATGTTACCTGCACTTCACATTTAATAAGAAATCCTAACATAATCTAAATTTCAGCCTTTGCTGTCTTTGCTATCAACTAAACTCACATCCTCTAACCCACCAAATTAAAGCTTGTAGTCAATTAATTTTTTCTCTTTTATTTCCTCAATAGACCTTTAATATCCTTTGTAACAATTCTCTCTGGCTTGTTTGAAGACGTCCTCAACATAGAATGTGACAGATACTAATCACATAAATCTAAATTCAACTTATGAAATTCAGATATTAAAATTAAACTATTGTCAAAATTTGGCCTTATTTTTCACTTAACAAGAAAATTTTCGATATCCTCCATCTCTTTTAGCTATAATTTGTTCATCACGAACAACATCTATCTCCACTTTAAGATGAGGAGTGGCTAGAATTGTTATAGCCTGATATGGATGAGAGTTTTATTAGGAGTCTATTAGAGGAGTATGAGTGTTTTATTAGGAGTCTATTGGAGGAGTATTTTATTTTTAGTAGAAGTCTATTATTTCCCTATTATTTTTGCACTAGTTTCTGTTATAGTTATGGTAACAAAAACAACTTGAATAAGATTCCTAAAACAGCTTGAATAGGAGTCTTTCTAGGAGTCCTCGTTTAGGTGGAACTTTTATGTTTCTTTGCTTATATAAGGCTATTACATTATGCAATAACGTAAGGAAGAAGTTATCATAAAAATCAGCTAATTAGGAGTAGAGTAATTTAGCCCAATCTCGGTAGACCTTGTCTTTGACAAGTGTTGCTAGTTTTCAATCACCAAAAACAGGTTCTAAAAGGAAGGGAAACAACGTAAATAAGGAGAAAGAGATTAACTTTCCTAAGAATCGTCCTTGGACTCGATTCCAAACACAGGCATATAACAATTTGGTGTCAGAGCAGGGGTTCATGGATGAAACAGGCCATTCAACTATAGAGCAATCTTCAGTAGATTGGCAGATGGATCAGAGGATAAGAGCATTAGAGATGGGGCAGCAAGAATTAAAGGCTCAATATGCAGAGATTATCTGCATGCTTGCAAGGTTGGAAGGCACAAAATCAAGCGACTATCAAGCACCATCACCACCACCATGGGAGGAGAGGATCGATGGCAGCGAGGCAAGAATGGTGCCTAATTATACTAAGATGGAATTTCCAACATACGATGGCACGATGGATCCGTGGGTTTGGCTTCACAGGTGTGAGCAGTTTTTCCTAAGCCAACAAACAGCGGAGGAGAAGGTAAGATTGGTTGCCTTTCATTTAATGGGGGAGGCCCAATTGTGGTTCTTCCAACTTGAACAAGAACCAGGGATACATTGGTACTCTTTTAAAAACCACTGCAATATGAGATTTGACCCTCACCTTAGCAACAACCCTGTAGGAGAATTGGCTAACCTCAAACAGACAAGAAGCGTAGAAGAATATCAACGCCAATACCAAACATTGTTGGCTCGAACCATAGGGCTTCCACGAGACCTATAAGTAAATCTATTCATAGTGTGGTTGGTGGAAGGGCTGCAAATCGAGGTGGAGATGCAATATCCTGTTAGTCTTGGGGCTGCAATGAACTTAGCAAGAGCATGTGAAAGAAAATTGAAAATTAGAATGTATGCAGATGCAATACACCCAAGGGGCAAGAGGCAGCTGAAACACCACCTTATGGCCATCTTCGCAGCTAGACAGTAGCAGTAACAACACCAGCACGAGTGCAGCTACACTTTTAGGATGTAAGATGAACTCAAGCAGGGGTGAGCATTCGGATAATTCGAGCCCAATTTTCATTGTTCGGGCCCAACCCGAATTACCCAAAAAAAAATTTCCCTTACCCGGCCCGAACTTTCAATTACCTGAACTTACCCGACCCGATTTATCCAAATTACCTATTTACCCGGCCCGATTTACCCGAATTATCCTAATTACCCTATTTCATAATTCTTTTAAACCTAATTCGTTTTTTTGGAGTTACCCATCCCGGCCCGAAAATAATTCGGGTAATACCTGGGCTGGCCCGAATTACCCGAAATTTAGCATTTGCTTACCCGAATTAATTCGGGCCGGTCCGAATAATGCTCACCCCTAAACTCAGGGGCTAAAACAACAACCTCCAGTATAGCAAGTACTCCACCCCCGATGGGAAGACGCTTAACCAGAGCAGAAATGGATGAAGGAAGAGATAAGGGGTTGTGCTACAATTGCGACGAGTCTTATTCGATGGGGCACAAATGTAAGAGACTATTTTGGATTAAGGTGGCAGATTCTAAGGAAGAAGAAGAGGAGATATCTTTGCGTACCATCACTGGCATAACTTGATTTCAAGTTTGAGGGCAAGCTCGATGTCAAAGAGGAGAGTGATGATATGGAAGAGTGTTTTTATTAGTAGTCTATTAGAGGAGTATGAGTGCTTTATTAGGAGTCTATTAGAGGAGTATTTTATTTTTAGTAGAATCTATTATTTCCCTATTATTTCTGCACTAGTTTCTTTTATAGTTATGTTAATAAAAACAACGTAAATAGGAGTCTTTCTAAGAGTCCTAAAAACAGCTTGAATAGGAGTCTTTCTAGGAGTCCTAGTTTAGGTGGAACTTTTATGTTTCTTTGCCTATATAAGGCTATTATGTTGTGCAATAAAGTAAGGAAGAAGTTATCATAAAAATTAGCTAATTAGGAGTAGAGTAATTTAGCCCAATCTCAGCAGACCTTGTCTTTGACAAGTGTTGCCAGTTTTTCATCACCAAAAATAAGTTCTGAAAGGAAGGGAACCAACGTAAATAATGGGAAAGAGATTAACTTTCCTAAGAATCGTCCCTGGACTCGATCCCAAGCACGGGCACATAACACAACTATAGTAAGGGATTTCGTATCATCTTTCATTGCCTAACTCTCCATTTCCTCAGGCATTTGAGCACCATCAACATGTAGGCTTGAAGATTCTAATTGATCAATTGAAGGAGAGGTGTCAATAATTTCATCACTCGTAACAAACACTTCCTCTAGAGTAGTGCCAGCTAGGTTTGAAGAATCAAAATTATAATAAGATTTTTCAACAAATATTTTCCTTTGCACTGTGTGTTGTTGATCAATATCAGTTCCTTCGTCTTGCTTATTACCACCTTCTCTATGTTTAGAATCTTATATAGATTGTTGGTTTGCATAATTTTTTCTTGGAGTTTTGACCATGACGACTATCCTTATAGGAGTTGCTACATGTAAGTTGATTTTTGGAGCGTCGATATCCAATTTTTCATAATTCTAAAAAGCATTCCATCTTGCTCTTGATCACTAAATATTCTTCTATAAGACCTTTTGCATCGTGCCGAAATCGCAAATCAAAGCTCTGATACCAAATTGATGTAGGACAAATAGAGGAAGTATTAAACAGTAGCACAAACTCACAAAATTAAGAAATATGGATAATAGTAGACTATTGAAATATCAATTTTAGGTTTGCATTTCAGCTTGGAATGCTGAAATTTTAGATTAGGTATAGCTGAGTTTTTAGGGTTTAATTGGTAGAAATTTAGGATCGGATTTTAGAGTTTAATATGGTTGAAATTTGGGTTATGATTGGCTAGAATTTGTATTTTGATTCCTAGAACTTTAGGTTAGAACTTGGAATGAAGTGAGGAACATAAATAACGGTGTTATGGTCCCGTGTTTGGGATCGAGTCACAGGGCGAGTATACTGTTTTTTTGGTCGATCTATCTTGAATAGAATTTCAGCTCTTCAAAGGGAGGCTGACACCTTAGAGTTTGATAGAGAGAACTCTGATCTCTTATTTGAATAAATCTTGACTTCCTCTTTATTAATTCCGATTGCCTTTAAATAGGCAAGTCTCCTTACAATAATAGAATTCCTACTCTAAGCATGTTTCC
>JANZLF010000008.1:40229764-40241576 GCA_026546835.1 Erythroxylum foetidum | reverse complement strand
GCCTTAGTATTTTCGCATGCCTCCCTCATGCGTGAATCCAGCTAACCTCTTGCCTAAGGCTCCCCATCAAGGTAGCTAAGAAGTGCTCCGGAACTTAGGGGTCTAACAGCGAGCCCCTTTTTTGCGACTTCGCTGCGGCGAGGAATGGCTTACGCCGCGGCGAACTCCTCTTTGCTGTCACACTGGAATTTGTTTTAATTGAAATCTTTCTCTTACGATTATCCCGACGGGTTACCCCAGGTTCAGTCTTGGGGGTCGAGTCTCGGCCCCAAAATTCTTCGATATTTAGGAATCGATCGTTGGACTCCAGAAACGGAGTCTAGCATCTTATTTCCAAAATAAATAATTTAAAAATTATTTATTTGTAAACTAATATTTAATTTAAATATATTTTAGTTTATTTTTTCGTTACGAATTCTTGTTATAAATTGTAATACTTAGAGCGTTAAGGATATTTATTGTTTTTTATTAGATGTTTTGATGTAATTATTATTTATTATATGATGAAATTATTATATTTTAAATATTTTATATTATTTTTAATTTTATATTTTACGATGATTAAATGATATTTTTTATATTAATTGTGATTATTATTTATATGTAAAATATGTAAAAATTATTGTTAATAAAAATAAATAAATTTTTGTTATTTTAAAATTTTATTATTATGATTTTTGGAGAGATGGTTGATGTAAAATCATAAAGTATATAATCCAATATATTAATGGACTATTTTGTAATATTTTAAAAATTCAGAAACTATTTCATAAATTTTAAAAATTATCTAAAATAGAACTCATAATTGACTGATACCGATACAGTACTGTATTAAAACTTAATCTGGTACCAAGTTAGGTAATATATTTATAAAATTGAATAGGTAAGAATTAATCAATTTTCACGAGACAACAATTAAAGTTTACTTATACTGGAATAATAATCTTGAAACTGAATTACTAAATTGAAATATATAAATATTTTAAAAAATAAAAACACATTAGAGATGTATATTTATACCTTTTATGAGAAAATATTGAAATTCCCATCCGGTGTCTCCAGTCGAGTCGTGTAGCGCGTCTGGCCCAATTAGCTATTGTCGTACATTCCAAAGATGCTGATGAATAACATAGATAAGATCGAATATGCCATTTTGCTTGCCCTTATGATTCCATCTGTTGCCTGAACAAGAGAGTGTCAAGTGAACACCCAAAACCCCGACTCTCGCCCAACCGAGCTTATTATCCTCCTTTCCCTTCAAGGTAGAGGTACTACATTTAGCTTCCTGACGCTGCTTTTACATGATTATGTCTATTAATCGAAATGCATAGCTTCTCTATACCTCTTGTGAATTGCAGCAGACAGACAGCGTATCTGCTGAGTTAGCACCCATGGAACTTTAGGGTATTCATTTTAGTTTTTGCGGGATTAGGATTTACCTCGTCTTACACATTTCAACTGCTCTGTTGTTTACTGGACTGCTACTTCTGATATGATTTCCACCCCTTTGTTATGCTTGAAGGCCTACTTGGAAGCAGATTGAGATACCATACGCTTTTGTTTTCCTACTTGGTTTCATATACTTTTCTAATAGAATCTGAAATAAAATTCTTGTATTAAAGCTGAAGCTAAGTTACGTACGCCTCTAGACGCCAGTTTCTGACCACTTACAATCTTTCAGGTCTTTGTGCGCATTGATCAAAATCATCATCATCAATATGGCACATTTACTTTCAACCTCTTGCTCTTTAAAGTTACCTTATGGGCAAAGATCGTCCACTCAATTGTTCAGTCAACGCCTCACAACATGTCCTGCTCTTTTCACCTTGCAATCTTCAAGGATTCCTTCCACAAGGATTGTCGTGCAAGGAAGCAGACTGCAGAAAAAGTCTTTTGTCTGTGCAACCTTTGTAAGCCAAGAAGCCCCATCCCAAACTAGCTCTGGTTCCCACCAGTTCTCTTTTGAACCATCAAAGTCACAGCGGGTCATGGTCATTGGTGGAGATGGCTATTGTGGTTGGGCCACTGCCCTCCATTTATCCAAGAGAGGATATGAGGTTGCCATTGTTGACAGTCTCATTCGCCGTATGTTTGACCATCAGCTTGGTCTAGATTCCTTGACACCCATTAGCTCCATTCACAATCGTCTTCGATGTTGGAAATCACTTACTGGAAAAACCATTGGGCTCTATATTGGTGATATTTGCGACTTTGAATTCTTATCAGAAGCCTTCAAGTCCTTTGAACCTGACGCTGTAGTCCATTTCGGGGAACAACGCTCTGCCCCTTATTCAATGATTGATCGGACAAGAGCTGTATTTACACAACAGAACAATGTAATTGGAACACTCAATGTTCTCTTTGCTATCAAGGAATTCAGAGAGCAATGCCATCTTGTAAAGCTTGGGACAATGGGAGAATATGGAACCCCAAATATTGATATTGAGGAAGGCTATATTACAATAACTCACAATGGGAGAACAGATACTTTGCCTTATCCCAAACAAGCAAGTTCTTTCTACCATCTTAGTAAGGTCCATGACTCAAATAATATAGCGTTCACTTGCAAGGCTTGGGGAATCAGAGCTACTGATCTGAACCAAGGAGTGGTTTATGGAGTGAGGACGGATGAAACAGAGATGCATGAAGAGCTTTGCAACAGGTTTGATTATGATGGAGTATTTGGAACTGCTTTAAATCGTTTTTGTGTCCAGGCTGCTGTTGGCCATCCACTCACTGTATATGGAAAGGGAGGCCAGGTAAATTCTTCTAATTCTTAATTTGCTGTACTACCTTATATTCAATTGTTTTTTTCTTACGCAAGCTTAGTGTAAAACAGAAATGTTGATGTGTTGGATAAAGGTGCATATTCGTTTCGAATAGAACATCCTTACTATTGGGAAAGCCTGAACCCTGGAAAGAAAGGAAGTTGTTACATGTGCTTATGATTGTATGACTTTTTTCTGAAAAGCTCAAGCCACATCTAAATGATTCACAATTTCTTTTTAACGCCTGGGGTTTTGTGTTGTTTTGCCTGCATCATGGTGTTAAGTTCTTTACCATAATATATGTTGTTCCGTATGATTGCTATTTATGGTTGTGAAACTATAGTTACAATGATCCTAGATGTGGGAGCCTCATTCAAACTCTTCCATTTTAAATGATTCAGACAAGGGGCTACCTTGATATAAGAGATACAGTTCGGTGTGTTGAACTTGCCATTGCAAATCCAGCACAGCCTGGGGAGTTTCGGGTCTTCAATCAATTCACCGAGCAATTTTCTGTTAATGAACTTGCTTCACTTGTAACTAAAGCCGGGGAGAAGCTTGCCCTTGATGTGAAAACCATTTCGGTGCCAAACCCAAGAGTAGAGGCAGAAGAGCACTATTACAACGCCAAGCACACTAAGCTCATTGAATTAGGACTGGAACCTCACCTGCTTTCGGATTCCCTTCTTGACTCCTTGCTCAATTTTGCAATACAGTTCAAGGGTCGTGTTGACTTTAAGCAAATAATGCCCAATGTTTCTTGGAAGAAAATCGGTGTCAAGCCAAAGACTGTTGCAGCCTGATCAAAGTGGACATTATGTACTTGCAAACATGAGAATGAAGATCTGATCGTGTTCAATCTCCTTTTTTTTTTCTTTTTTTCCGTTTTTGGTAGTTTGCTGCACTTACTGAGCTTTTATGTAGTATGTAAATTATTCTTCACTTCACTCTCCAGGAGTCTTTTTTAAGATTTTATGGCTCTATTTCTTAAAAGAGTTCAAGGATCATGTGTAAAAGAAACAGATGGCATTTACTTAATTGACAGATTTAAGGTGTCAGAATGACCTCCATGATCTTCCCTTGAACATTTCACGGTTGCTGTTATTTCATTATGTTGTATCACGAATTCACCATCAAGTAGTTGCCTTTAACTTGAATGTATAAAATTCAAATGATGAAATTTAATGTCTTATATGAGATGCCTATGTACAAAGTTCAATTGATGCCATTTAATTTGCCCTATTTTGTTCATATCAAATAAGATAACGATTTGTTTCAATGGAACGGACATGGAAAAAAGTTCAGAAGGCATAATCGAAATCTCTTGAAACTATATAATTACTTCAAATGCATGCTAATTGTTTGATCTTTTTGCCGCTGTTTTACTTTAACCAGTATTATAATTCAATGAATGATCTATTTTAATATGGTGGAATTAAGTGACGAAGAACAAGCCATCGGGACCTGTCTTAGCATATCAGACAGCTAGTCTAATACGTTCAAGATTTGTATTGCCATTGGCCCAACGTCATTCAAAAGTATTGATGAATTCGCTTTGCCTAAAATTAAGCATTTCCGGCAAAAAGTGATGGTTCACACTTAAGCATGGAATCGATATGGCACATGTGGTAAAACTTTTGAGGTCCGTCATTGAAATAAAGGAGCTGCACAAGTTGGAGCACCCGACACGCAACCAAGTAGCTCAACTCCAAATCGCTAATGAGTCGTGTGTCAATCAAAACTCAGAATCTCGAACGAACTGAATGCCCTGCCAAAGGTAACTTGACCAAGCTATTATCTGGTTTAAAATCTTCCCCTAAGAAGTCCAGTACAACTGAAGATAATTCATCCTGATGACGGGTGTACTCATGATCAGCTCCTTCAATGATGCGTAGTTTATGATTATTTATAAACTTTGCAAATTGGAAAGCATCTTCAACCGGTACAATCTTATCCCTGGATCCATGGACAGTCAACACCCTGAAAATATAGGCATCAAAATGACTGCAAAATTATATAACCCTTAAATATGCACAACAAACAACAACAAAGACAACAAGGGTTTTCACAATATATTTGGAAAAGCAAGTCAGTGAGGATTAATGACCAGTTCATAATGTTTTATAGCAACAAGAAAGCTTAACAGAAATTAGAGATAAAATTTGGCGAGGGAGAATTATGTTATTTACCAAAATTAGTTACAATCGTTATTCCCAAGTGGACCCAACTAAATGGCCAGCCTTTGGTGACCACCACTAGTGGCCATCATTATCAAATAAGGAAAATTTTATTTTATTAAAATATTACTTTTTACTACTAATGGCCACCAAAATTGGCCAAAAAGCTTTTTCCTAGTTACAATTAGATGATATACTACATCTACGCAATTTCTAATTGCTTATATGGTTAAATATAAAAGGCATGATTTTTAAATATCACAAAGATAAATGAAATAGAGTTGTTGGCAGTTTCTAACCTGCATTCCTGGTGGATTAATAAGCATGATGCATGCACATCAGTATTTAAACGGTCCATCAAACTTTCTTCGGTCACACGATACTCAATCTGTCCTGCAGAGAAATACAACAATGTTATCCAGATTTTAGGACAATCTACTGGGAAAGCTATAAAAGGTTAGGTCAAGTTTGCAGCTTCCTGACACAATCAAAATTTCATCTAAAACTTTTGATGATATTTAATTTTGATATGCAAATTTATTGAAATTTTAGGAGAACAGAATCTAATACTATCACCCTTACCCTTTCTATTTTTAACATCAATATATCCTTCTTGCTTGATTCTTTTTAGGAAGTCCTTCCCAAGCCGACCCTCGATTCCTCTCTTGAGGTTAAACCGGCCAGAAATGTTAACTACATTACGAACATCATTGTACTTTGAAGTATATAAAAGCACCACGTTCCCTCCTACAACAAACACTGTTTTATAAGATCGACAGATTCTTACTGCTATTAGTTGTCTAAGATAGAATGTAAACGAGTTCATGTGTTCTCTTTCAAACATCTCCAGAATTGGAGTCTTGTTTCATTGGTATGCTTAAAATAAGAAATGCACCTTTACTGTGACCGATTACAGCAATTATGACACGTTTCTTCCCTCGAAAATATTGGACTACTGATCGTAAATCATCAGCTTCTCTACGGTAGTTTCCATACTGAAATGAGCCTTCACTTTCCCTAGAAGATGGAGCATCGTAGCAATATAAGGATCATCAGAAATTATTTCAATGAGTGAAAAGTGATGGTAGTTCTGGTTATAGAACAGTTTCCATTTTAGATCCTATCATAAATCGCACAAGTAACTCATTACACCATACGCAGAACGCACCGCCGATTTCTTTAGACAATTCTAGAAGATGTAATTTAGATTATCACTGTTTTAACCTAACAGGAAAAATGGAATACCCATTTCCAGCAAAATCAAAGCGACAGGAACTAATTCCTTCTTTCTCTAAAGCAGCAGCGATATTCACCATGGGAATGCGCTCCTAAACACAGAAACACAAAAAAATTGACTGCAAGTCGATTGCAAACCCATGAAAGAAAAGATGGAAAGATTAAGAAAACAAAAATGACCTTCCAAGATTGAAATCCATGGCAGAGGATAACAAGCTCCGCAGAACCAGTATCGTGCAGCAGACCGAACAGTTTCTCACCATGATCGTTCTCTATAATCACCTTCCTTTGTTGGGAAACTACAAGAGAAAGGATTGAAAACTCGGGAAAGGGCAACAACTAACAGAATCAATCAAAGAGAAAAGAAGTGGAGAGGCAGCACGCACAAGCAAAATGAATAGATGTTATTAAGAGTCACCTGAGCGGTGAAGCGGTAGTTGCGAAGGTGATGTAGGCCTAGACATGAATGAGAATCCAATCTGCGTAGAGGCGAGAGCTTAGGCTTAAATCAAATCGCAAGCGGACGTTGTTTGCTTTGATTTGGAGGTAAAAGTGGCAATTAAGTGTTGTATAAATCATTTTTTAAAATATAAATAAAGACTTATAATCGATATAATTTATCTATTATGAATAAACGTTTATATTTAGTAATTAATTTATTGATGTAATCTTACAAATTTATTATTTAAATATTTGTCAAAACTTTATTGACGGATCCATACTTTTACATAATATACTTTCTTAATAAGTCAACAAAAACTTGGAAACAATTATGCAAATTAAAATAAAATTATTTTTATAAATAATTATGTAAATTTTACTTAGAAACAATTATCCTAATTAATTATTAGAGTAAATTATTGAAAATATAGAACAAGTTGAATAGGCAAGGAAAAGCAGAGAGAGACAACAATGAAGAGAAAAGGCAAACACAAAAACGTACGAAGAGACGGTGCAAGTTGTAATAGTTTATAGTTGTAGGACGAGAGTGGTGCGAAAGGAAGCAAAACGCGGGAAGAAGACGATGAAGAGTAGAAAGAGTGGATCGAAGCCAACTTCAGGTGAAGAGCTGAGGAAGCGACCAGTATAATAACTCCATTACTTCAAATGTAAAGAGTGGTGTAACAATAAAAAAGAAATGTTGTAATCAGGCAAACGATTAACGAATTGAAATTGATTTTTTCTCTCTCTCGTTCGATCTTCTTCACAACTTTTAATTAAAGCTCCCAAATTCTGAAACTAGGGTTCAATAATTAAAATCTCATAAAAACTTCTCTAATTCATGTTAGCCAAGATTTATGATTAATGATTCTGATAATAAATGAAAAATATTTTAAATTTAAATTGAACTTATTTTTTGTATAATTTATAGTCTTATTCTCAAAAAGAATAAAATTATAAGAAATACGCTTTCTATCTTGTAGAAACCTTCGTTATGAACTTACCTTATTAGAAAAAGTTTATCTGAAAACAAATTATGAAGGTCATATACTAGCTTCATGATTATTAGAAGATTTTTGGCAAAGATAATATTGAAGTTATTCAGATTTAAATCTATCCAATTGACTAAGAATGTAAGAGAAAACAATGATTAGTTGAAGAAATTGATTATCAAATATTGCTCATCATACCTCTCAGAAAAAGGCCGATCACAAAGAACCTAAAGTATATGTGACTTTTAATAGACCTATGGCCGGGATTTATGATGAATGACATAAGGCTACCTTTCATATTAAGAAAGAGCAACAACACTTGTGAAAAAAAAAAAAACATACTCAGACTTTCAAATTTTTGAGTGGCATATATATTCTTAAGAATCATATCATTCTTATTGTACCTTAGAAAGTGAAATCACTCTATCAAGAAAGAAATTATTATTTTATTTTTCTGTGAACTTTTAAAATTTTGTTATACACTTTGAGTACGGAAGGTTAAAAAACTTTGAAAAATATGTAATCACAAGTTTAGAGAGATTCGTCAAATTTAATACTTGGATTTTTATAGTAAAACATTCAAGTTGGATACTTGGAGACTGGTCGTAGGTTTGAGTTATAAGTTGAATCAGTATAAATCGATTATGTCATTCTTCTCTCTCCTTATCTTTTATATTTCCGTATTATATCGTGTGTGTTCATTTCAACATGATACTTCTTCACTTTTATAATAGGTCCCTTCTATTTTCAACTTACAAGACGTTCCTTTCAATTTTAACAGGTGCCTTGTAATATCCTATTATTCCATGTCAAGGGCTAGGAACCTAGAATAGTGTATATAAGAGTTTATTGAGAAGTTAGAAAGTGCATTTTATGCTTATGCATAATATAGCATATACACACTCGCAAATATTGATTTTTTCATATTAAAATGACTATACATGCATTCATTGAGATTTTATGGGTATAATTAAGTTATAAATGTGATTATATTGAGAATTATGATTTTTATGTGTTGAGAATTGATTTCGAGAGTATATGTATTGATTTAGAATATTTGGTGAAATTTAAAATTTTTTGAAATTTTGAGTATTTTCGGATTAGGAAAAATGTCAAATGGCAACACAATTGATAAATGATGGTAGAATTTATTGTCCTATGGCTATGGAAATTTTGATAAATGACCTTGGGATTCATTGACAAGTGTCAAGGAAAATTTGGAGGCAAATGTACTAGTTTTTTAATAAAAGTCCAACTAGGGCCATAGGAAGGTGACAAGTGGAAGTGACAAGTGTCATTACTATTAACCACTCATCTTTCACGATTCATTTAACTTGAAAGACCAAGTTATTGTCTTGTTCTTGCCTTCTCTTTCATCTTCTTCGTCGCTTTCTCTTCTTTTTCACGATTTGATTCACCAAACCTTCATCAACGTTACACCTTGCTTTTATCTTCCAATTGCTACTTCTATTTTGTTATCTCTTCCATTTGCCACAAGAAAACCTAACCTAATCCACCTTCAAGATGATGATTGTGTGACATGGGAAGTTAGGGCTTCTTGTTATTTTTGAAGACATTGAAGCTAAATCAAGTAAGTAGCTTGTTAATCTTCAAGGGTAGTGTTAAATGAAGTATGTATGATCATAGTTAGAGGTTAAATCGAAATAAAATGATGTTGCATGTATGCTAAATGTGAGTGATGAAATGTGTATGTAAATGTCTTGCTTTTGTATATGTGTATGATGATTAATGACCCATAAATTGTTATAAAGATGATTTTGAGGTAGAATGATCATTATAATAGTGTTGGATGAGTGCAGAAAATTGATGATGAATAGGTACATGTATATGTTCTGTTTTTGGGTTAATGATCAAATATAGATCATAATTTGTTTGTGAATGATATTGAGTTGAAATGGAATTAATAATGAAGAGGAAATGAAGTAGAAAAGATGATCTAGGTACAAGATGTGTTAGATGTAATAGGAAGTTATAAAAATCTGGAAAATTGGAAGAGAGTGTGCTGGAAAATGTTAGCTATAACATTGTTAGCTATAACATTTCCACTAATTAAGCATCTGTATTTTAGCCATAACTTGTTCTTTAGTTATCCAAATGAGATGATTTTTTATTTGGATTAAATTAGAGACATATGGCTACATTTTTCATGCAAATATCAAATTCAAAATTCCATCTTTAAGAGTTTTAAAATTAGACTAGAAGTTAATTACAGGGTGTAGTAAATTGGCGGATGAGTACATGTGTTTGTGTTCTGTTTTGAGAGTATGAAAACCATGAGTAATGAGTTGTTATGTAGATGTTATAAGTAGTGAATTAAGGGTTGAATGAAATTGAAAGTTATGTTAAATAAGATGTTGAGTTATGTTATTGAATCGAGATGATTTAAGGTAATATAGTTAGGAATGAAATGAAGGTGAAAAATGAAGTTGAATATGTACAACAAATGTTTGATCAAAGTTTATAAGAATATGTTTTATTTTGGTGTTTATGATCAAGTATGGATTTTGATTTGTGTGTCGATGTTATTGAACTAAAATTGAGGTGTACATGAAGAAGTTATCAACTTAAAATGATAAATGTTGAATATGAATTGTTTGAGACTTATGAATGAGATATGTGGATTTCATGAATGATAAGTTTTAGTGAAAATGATGAATCAAATGAGATGAAGTTTGAGAGTTTAATGAAATTAATTTAAAGGTTAATTTGATATGAAATGATGTTGCATTAGAGGAGGTGAATTCGGAAAAATTAGGAGTGAAAATGATGTTAGAATGTATATAGAAACCATTGGAAGTGCTCTTGAGTGAGTTGTGTTTCTTTCATATCCGTTGGACAGACTTTAAGTTCGTTGGATGGACCTTGTCCAGTCTGTAAAACTTCCCAGCCTCGTTTATGTCCCTTAAACGAACTTTAGGTCCGCTAAACGGACCTTCTTAGGGTTTGAAAAATATCCCAGCCCCGTTTATGTCCATTAGGGGGGATGTATGTCCGCTGAGCGGATATTCAATGTACACTTACACAAATTTGTGATTTTGACCCTCTAGATGACAAAATCTCTCTTTGAAGTCTTCACAAAAGTTGTAGATATCGAAGTCCTCTTCAAAAGGACATAGAATGACATTAATCCGACATCTACAAAAAAAGTTATGCCTTTTGTCCCAAGATATGTTTATTTATAGATGATTGACTTATTATTGTTTTCCTATGAGAACTTTAGGCTTGACTGTGATCTTGAATAAGCCTAGTTGATGTTGGATTGAGCTATTAAAGTAAGGAAAGTGTATTAGGTGTTAAGGAATGATTTAAAAATCATGTTAATTGGTTATGAGATGAGTATTAATGAAATGTACTCGGGATTGTCATTGAACATGTGTTGTACCTAATCCATATACATATATGTGCATAAATGAATACTTATAATTGTGCAAAGTTGTGATGTGTATAAATGTGTATTTATTGCATGGTTTAGAAGAGAATATTGAGCGATAACATCAAGACGTTGTCGAGACTTCGAGGCAATAACTTTTTGGAGCAAACAATGAGTAACCTAGATGGCTTCACTTGATGAATTGTTGCTTTAAATTATGTATTGCACTCTTTTATGGAATTGAATGTGTTGATTCTGGACATTGAATATCCGAGACGTTTTGTTGGGCCTGGGTCTCGAATTTCCTATCCCGAGGTGGCCCCTCGGGGGCCCGGGTCAGGGCGCGTGAAGGAAGAAACGAAAGCTAGTAAATCAGAAGGAAAACAGCAGCGGGAAAGAGGAGGCCTCGTCGCGGCGAGTGTCCCAACTTTTGGACCCGTCCCCAACATCTATACGAAATCATACAACACATACATACATTCTCATACATTCTATCATATACACAATAGTAAATCACCCCCATAAACAAAGAAACTCCATGCAATTTACAAATCGAAGAAAATGAACAAAATTCTTAACATAGCCTAATACATAACAAGTTTACATCCAAATACATGAGAATGCTCAATGATGATATGCTTGGAAGGCCAACCAAAAGTACTAACTTAATCCAAAGACTTCTAACTATCTTGGAGTTTCCGATGCCTTACAAGGATCACGATCTTCTCGATCTACACCTGAGGAGTGGGAGATAATAGGGTGAGCTGCGAAGCTCAGTGGCTTATACATTTATAGCCATTGGCAACG
>JANZLF010000008.1:40196753-40207535 GCA_026546835.1 Erythroxylum foetidum | reverse complement strand
ATTTATTTCGATTCGATAATTTGATTCATATTCGTTTCATTCGCCTCTGTATTTCCTTGTTTCGATACTTCCGCTTTTTCTTTTGATGCTTTTGCTTTTCATTTTTCGCCTCTGTCCTTCTTTTTCCGGTTGGGAACCGGTTCGGATCGGGTCCCAACATGACTTGTATACTTATGGTCGTGACTTGATAGTCATAGATGTGAGAGTACATACACTGATTACACTTCCTGTTTTTGCATTTTCTTGTCTCCTCTTTGCTCTAATCCTTCTATTTCTTATTCTATGAAGACAAGTGAGTATAAATATCAAGAAGAAGACTCAAATATTGTGCTTTCAACTCACTTTAACTCTTTCATTTCCGAATTGTACCTAAAATCAAATACAAACTAAAGTGAATGTCTTAAGAATTTTGAAGCATTAATCACTAAGTGTCATGGATAACGTATCAACAATTAAGAATACATCAAGTTCCCCCAAGTTTAGCTTTTAATAGTCCTCGATAAAACCATCAAAATCAAAGTCATAACCCAAAAAACTTACTCATTTTCCACATTCCCTAAGAATGGATAATCATAAGAAAAGAGGAATAACTTTCAAGACCATGATAAGAACTCAACATTCAATGCTTCCACTTATGATCAATTAACATTCACCAACTTTAGAAACTGAGCAATTTAGAGTTAAACTTGGATAAAATGTGTTTAAATAAAATATATCCATAAGTACGCTCAAACACCATTCATGATCATGACATTCCATAACTTTACATATCATTTCATTTCTGCACCACTAAGATTCACATACATAATCTTGAATCAAAGGACTTTTCAAGGTTGTAATGTGAGTAAGGGAAAACGTGAGATGTATTTGGGTAATGTACTGTAAAAGCCATCAAAGCTAGTGAAACAAGAAAAACACTCAATATAACATCAAGTGCAAAAACGAACATTCACTCACAATTGTGTACATCAACAATGATGAATGCAAAAAATATGTTTCATAGCTCAAATTCAAACTCTCACACCACAAACCACATAAAGCATAATTAATTAAAAGGGATCACTCATTAAAAATTGATGATAAATAATACATTGAAATTATACAGAGTGATCCCTTCAAAAAAAAACTTCTACCTCATATGCAACATACTCAAATCACTCACTCAATACAACTTTAGGAGGAAAAACTAATCTTGAATAACTTTGCAAAACATATTCATTTCCTCCTTGATACTTTTATTTAAACATATTTTTATTTCTTTTCTTTTTTTCTTTTTTCTCTTCTTTTTTAAATAAAAATTGAGAGAAGCTACATTAACATCGAAATTTCATTGATAAGACATAAAATGGCATCCCAACAATTATAACCGACCTATATACATGCCCATACTTATACTTTTATGCATCCACAATCATCAACAATTAACAAATATTCCACTAGCTTTAAGGCTTGGGTAAGACATTTGGTTAGGTTTAAGGCATGTAATGTGGTTAACATAAAAAAAAGCTAATAAAGCTCAAGGAGGCTTAACAAAGGGAAGATTCCTATCAAAAGCTAGGCCATTTGGAGAATGTAACTTGTCAAACAAAGATTGCCTATATCATTTCCATATTAATGCATGTGATAAAAATGTGGTCTTGAATAGAAAATCAAAGCAAAGTCAGGATGTACATATCATGAAGGTCACATATATAAATAAAAGACAATAAGACTGATATAAATGTGTCAATTTATAAAGGCTCAAAATCACACTAGCCTGTGTCTAGCACTAGTCACTAATCTTCTAAAGTTAATGTATATTGACCAATCTTAAGAGAAAAAGTACATGTTTAAGTTGCCATGGATTCATCTAGTCCATTCACTCTCTAACCATGGCTACATAGTCCTAGAAGCAATAGAAAAAGAGAAATTGTTTGTTTGTTTGTTTGTTTCTCTCTCTCTTTTTGTTGGAAAACTTAAAAACATGTAAGAAACTAATAAACTTAAAAACACACATGTATATAAGAAACAAATGTGAAAATGTAAAGGAAAAGAAATAAACTTCCCTTGGGTTGCCTCGTAAGTTGTGCCTTTGTTTATTATGGCTAGTTCGACTCCAGGGTGTATAACAGTTCTAGCAGGATGCTGAAATGTTTCGATTCCCAATCTTTGCAACATATATATATATATATATATTACACACACACACACACACACACACACACACACACACACATATATATATTCAGTTCGGACCTCCACTTGGTTTCACCCAAGCTTCATCTTGTTCATGGATAGATCACCTAAATTTGGGTCCATAAGGATCAACCGGTAACAAGAGAGGGGATCGTTTGTTTTTTAAATAGTTCTTTCAAAAAATGCATAGTTCATATAGTTATTAAAACTAAAAATAACCGAATTGAGTTCATAAATTGACTTAATGTATTAAGTAAGTCTGGTTATGGACCAATAAAAAAATTATCTTTGAAATCCATGAGAAATTATAAGGGTTAGTGTATGAGAAATCAAATCATACATAAATGATAGAAAAATCACTCTCTCGATCCCATGTTTGAATAAAGCGGAAAAAGGGTAGTACTAAGTCATATAGAATCAACGGATTTATGGTACAACCCCCCCCCCCCCCCCCCCCACAATGATGCCTTTTTTTCTTATAATTTTTTGACGCTATAGCTTTAATCCGATTAATTCTTAACAAATTAGTATTTGCAATTTGTGAGGATCGTTCTAGCTATATACGAAATCCCTAATTAATACTACAATAAAATTAATAATTAATAATAAGTTAATAATAAGACAGAATAATAAGATAAATAAATCAGTTCTTTTTTTAAATCCATAGAGTTAGAGTTTTGAAATTGCTTACTATTCATGAATTGCACAAAAGTTGATAAACTGGGTGGATATGTAAAAGAGATTCTTTCTTTGCCATCACTTCGACATGTATAAAAAAAATATTGTAACATCTCCTTTCTTACAACATTTTCAAATTGATTGTTTTTTGTATATCGAAATGGACGATTCCAACATTTAGAGTCGAAAAGAATAGTTATAAGAGGTTTTTCAAACCATAAGAGATCTTTATCTATCAATATTTCTAACTTTGAATTTTCTTGATTCCCATCTAAATAAAAAGTTTCATAAACAGGTCTATTTTGATAGTATGTCCCTTTAAAGTGAAAATGGATTTCGTCCTTTGTTTTTTCCTTTCCATTCATTCGAATCTCTTCCATTTCGTCGATTTTTCTGGATCCTCAGTTGGTAGAGCTCCGCTCTTGCAATTGGGTCGTTGCGATTATGGGTTGGATGTTTAATTGTCTAGGCGGTAATGATAGTATCTTGTACATGAACTGGTGGCTCACTCTTTCTAAGTAATGGGAAAAAAGATCGAAACATGACACTGAAAGACTCTACTGAGACAAAGATGGGCTGTTAAGAACGTAGATGAGGTAGGATCAGCAGTTGGTCAGATCTAGTATGGATCGTACATGGGCGATAGATGGAATCAACAACTCTCCTAGGGTTCCCTCATCTAGGATCCCTAGGGAAGAGGATCAAGTTGGCCCTTGCGAATAACTTAATGCACTATCTCCCTTCAACCCTTTAGCAAAATGAGACAAAAGGAAGGAAAATTCATGAACTGACCCCATTGTCTCCACCCTGTAGAAACTATGAGATCACCCTAAGGACGCCCTCGGCATCCAGGGATCATGGACGGGAAAAGAAGTTCACGACCCGTAGGCCTTCTAACTCTACTCGGCATTGCTTCGTCAGGCTTTCACCCCCCGCCTGCATGCAATCCGAGCTGAGGACGGGTTTAAGGAGTTAGCTCACCCTCATGGGATCATGACCTTTTGTCCCCGCCATTGTAGAACATGTGTCGCCCAGGGCATAAGGGGCATATATAGCAATATCGATTCGATTCGAGATCTTGGAACAAGTTCGGCAACGGATCCAAAAATCTTGGTGACCTTCTCTATCTTCTTAAAGAATCCAATATGAAACTTCATACACCTTAAAGTTCATAGGACAAGACTAAAAGAGAATTTTTTTAGGCTCTTTTACTCATTATACCTAGCATTGAATAGAATGGATATTCACCTTATCAATATATCAATGTAATATTTTAAATCAATGGTGGGTTCGATTGAGCGACTAAATTGGACCAAACCCTTTGTAAAACAATGAAAAGATCAAGAAATAACTGAAAAGAAGTTAATTATAGACAAATAAGTACACAACACCAATTGAAATCAAAAAGTAAAACTAAAGCAGCACACTCCTCGACAAAGGTGCCAAAAAATTGGTAGCAGATCATAATACTACACAAAATAGCTCGACATAAAACTATAGCTATTAATGAGTCTAGGTTGACCCCATAGAGGGTGCGTGTAAAGTTTTTGAAATGAAAAGAATTGGTGTTTAGGTTAGGAGGTTGTTTGGTTTTAAATAAGAAAATAAAGTGAAACTAAACTAATGAAAGCAAATTAAATCAAACAACATAAAATCGAGAAAGGTGATGGATATGTTAAGGACCCGGTCATCAGTTCTATATCAACCTACACATAATTAAGCATATTTCATTAAATTTTTATTCTCATACTTCTCCTAGTAACTATTAATCATAGGTTAACAACAAGCTTTGTTAATCTCAACTTTCCTTTAGGTTTTGTTTAATTAAAATAAGCTCTTTAATCGAACCTAGCTATCAAACAATCTAGAATAAGCTCTCTATATTTAATTGGACAGACGCATTATAAGCTAGGAAAATATATTATTCAAGGTAACAACCACATAAGCTCGAGTCAGTTATCCCTATTGATTCGACACCACTAGTAGCTACTAACGAATCTCAACATAACGATTACGAATTATATTGAAGATTCTAGCAATGAGTTTGTAATAAAACAATCCAATGAACGTATTAAGATCATTCTTACAAAAAACCGAAACAATAAACATAGGAAAACCATGTTCTTCAGTATCGATATCACCTCTGAACTAGCGTTGGGAAGCTTAGCCCTCCATGGGTCTACAAAATAGCAAGCTCTCTATCATTCCTGAAACCCTTAAACCCCTAAAATGATTCACATTCCTTTCTACCGTCACATATTCCATTTATACTAAAAATTAGGGCTTAGACATACAGGTGGCAAAAGTCCTATTTTTGCATTTTCATATCTCCTCTTTGCTCTAATCCTTCTTCTTCTTATTCTATGAAGACAAGTGAGTGTGAATTTCAAGAAGACGACTCAAAGATTGTGTTTTGTACTCACTTTAGCTCCTTTGTTTCTAAATTGTACCTAAAATCAAATATTAACTAAAGTGGTCATCTTAAGCATTTTGAAGCATTAATCATTAAATGTCATTGATTAAATGTATCAGCAATTAAGCACATATCAAGTTTGTCTCCAAAAACCTCAAGTCTAACTTCTTGCCATTGTCATCCATACAGGTGTCTAATTATTTAGTCGTCACCATGATGAAGGTAGCAAAAGTGGGGCGGTTCAACTCTGATACCAATGTTATACTCCGATAACAAATTCAATGGGAAAGGTGCTATAACTAAGAATGAGAATGGAATTGATAAAATAGGTGCTTCCCTAATAGGATAAGCCCAATGATTAATTATAATTAATCCATACCATCTTGCACTTTTACAGCCCCACCTTATACCCTCAACTGATAACTGAATCATTCCATCTACTCGAATCAATAAAAACGTGTCTTGCCTACTAACAGAACCTGAAATAACAACTAACATATGGTGTATATGATATGGTGGATTTTCCCTTTTGACCTATAACAATATCCGTATTGTAAGGTATTTAAAACATAAGTGAACAATTGATTTATAAATTCTTATTATTTAAAATTATTTATTTATATTTGTTATAAATAGCTTGCTTAATAAATATGCATGATGTTAGTATCAATTACAAATGTATCTATACTTACATTTTAATTTCTTTACTTTTGTTATTGTTTGGTCAAAGCCTAAGCAGTATCGTTAGTATCAGTACCACCTTTTTTTTCCTTCAAGGTTGTGAACTTGGATGAAAATGTGATTATGTAAACTTGGATGGAAATTTTATTTTTACTGCTTTTTTTATTTGTGCGAGTTACAAATCATAATTTGTGTAAAGTCTCAAAGTTGGATTGAAATATTTCCTACTGAAAAATAATCTGTTGATTTTTGTACAACGTTTTGGAAAATGAAAAATAGTTGATACTGCTGGCGGTCAGATTGGTATTTTGGTACCCATCTTCTGTGAGTTTAGTGTATTAACATTTTCATTTATTTATTTTTCTTTATTTAGATTAATGTATTGCGTGGTGCATGCGTTGAAGGCGACCTTAAGATTACATTTATTTTATAATCCAAAGACGAAGTTTAAATTATCTGGTTAAGTGATCGCCCAATAACCCTTTCTTTTTAGGTGGGCTGAGTTTGGAGGGGTGAGAAGGCAATAGCATTACTAATTTCAGGACTCTGCAGCAAAATGCAAGATTTTTCTTTAAAGTATACGGACTAGATCACACCCAAAAAAAAAAACAGTGAAGCAATTTATGGGTTAGTCACAACGTGATAAAGCTAATATGGAAAGAAATTCAGAATGCTTTGGTGATTTTTCTCATTCATGTCGGATTATTCAGAATCACAGGGAACGAGAACAAAGAAAAGAAGGGAATATAACAACAAAGGGCTAATATTCCATGTTCCACCAATGCCTTTTTAGGTACCGGCTACAACTGAATCTCCTAGATGACAATCTCAAGAAATTCATACGCAAGAGCCTTGGTGACAGCAGTCAAGCTATCCTCTCGAACACTCAACCTTAGTTCTGGGTTGGCTGTATGCACATAAAAATTTAATAAGGATACTTTTGCCTAGGTCCTACTGAGAGATTTTACGCTATGATCCAACAGGGGCCACGCCTTTGGCTTTGGCTTTGGCTGCAGCACTAGCTGCTGCTGCCGCCGCCGCAGCAGCTGCAGCTGCAGCTGGATTGGGAGTTGAAGGTGGAACAGGGTTGGACTTTGAATTGCCCTGTGCTGCAACAACCTGTTGATGCTGTTGCTGCTGTTGCGGCTGCTGCGAGTTGACCTGGGCAAGCAGAGTCTTAATCTGGCTGCCTGAAAGTGTTTCGTGTTCAAGCAAAGCATTAGCAAGTGCATGAAGCTCCTTGCTGTGGGTTGTAAGGATGGTTTTTGCATTGTTATAAGCCCTTTCAAGGAACTGTTTCACTTCTTTTTCAATAAGAAGTCTAGTCTCTGTACTCATGCTTTTTCCATTATCATCATAGTTATGGGTAACAACCCCAACTTCTTTACTCATCCCATACTTGGTAACCATTGCTCTGGCAAGACTGGTAGCTTGTTGCAGATCGGAAGATGCCCCTGAGGTAACTTCACTTTCTCCAAAGATGAGCTCTTCTGCCACACGCCCCCCCATGCAAACATCAAGTCTAGCAAGCATTTGCTTGCGTGATATGCTTGTCTCATCCTTATCCGGCAATTGGGCAACCATGCCAAGAGACATACCTCTTGGGACTATTGTCGCCTTGTGAACTGGAAGAGCACCATCTGTATGAATGGCCACCAGGGCATGCCCTCCTTCATGAAAAGCGGTCAGCTTTCTTGATTCATCAGATATTACAGCCGACTTACGTTCACTTCCCATCATGATCTTGTCCTTTGCATACTCCAAGTCGGTCATTGTCACTGCTTTAGCACCATCCATGGCTGCCTTGAGAGCAGCAATGTTGACTAGATTTGCAAGATCAGCACCAGAGAAGCCAGGTGTCCCTCTAGCTATAATCATCAAATCAACATCCTCTGCCTTCAAAACCTGAAGTGCCAAAGTCAGTAGCAACACAAATTTTAGTTTTGTTACAGCAAATATAACCTTAAAACAGAGGTTTAGAGTTTGTCAAACCAATAAGGCCTATCTACCCATTTGGTCACCAAAAGAGCGGGTCTTCCTTTATTCCTATTCCTTTAATAGAAAATGGATACCTTTGACATGTGGGATTCCAAAATCTGTCTCCTCCCTTCTACATCTGGATTTGGAACAACAATGTGACGATCAAAGCGTCCCGGCCTCACCAGTGCCTTGTCCAGAGACTCAGGGAAATTTGTTGCTGCAATCACTATGATCCCTTCATTTTGCTTAAAGCCATCCAATTCAACAAGTAACTGATTCAAAGTCATTTTCATGTACTGCTGATCCTTAGGGTTACGGCGGCCACCTATGGCATCTATCTCATCTATAAATATGATACACGGTGACCTCTTCTTTGCAGCAGAAAATAGATCTCTCACCCTCCTAGCTCCAACTCCAACAAACATCTCCTCAAACTCGCTGCCACTGCATGAGAAAAAAGGAACGCCAGCTTCTCCAGCAATAGCCCTAGCCAACATAGTCTTTCCAGTTCCAGGGGGCCCAACAAGTAAAACACCTTTGGGGAGCTTCCCACCAAGACGAGTAAATCGCTGTTATCAGGAAAAGTCGGCAGTTATATTACAAAGGGTATAATTAAACTACTAGCAAGTAACAGGTGTGCAGGTTGGATAAACAGTAATATTAAAAAGGATTACAAGGATGAACCTTTGGATCTCGGAGATAATGAACAATTTCTTCCAGCTCAGCTTTTGCCTCATCAACACCCTTAACATCACTAAATTTGGTGTTCGATTCCATGCTAGGTTGAACTTCCTCATGAAAACCAAGTCCTGGCTTATAGAAAACGACAAATCAAGCAAGAAGTTTAATATCTAGTATGCACTAGCACCACCTAGTACAAACCACTCAAGCGTCAAAATACATTATACCTTTGCTAAGACCCCTATCTTCAATTAGTGCTCCTACACCAGATATCAAAAGAAAAGCAAGTGCAATGGTGCGAATTGTGCGCCACAGTTGTTCTTTAAAGTGTCCTCCTTCTGTAGCCACCATATGAATAGGTGCACTAGCAGTTCCAAGAATTCCATCTTTTGTAGATTTTCCCACATTCCTTAAAGCTGAAAGTCCACCTACTATCTCTTCTTCCTTTGCTGAATTACTAATACCTACAAATTCAGAAACTTTAGGGAAAACTCAAACTGATTCACGTAAAAGCAAGAATAAAAAATTATGCCCCACGAGGAAGAGGCAATCAAAAACTAACCTGTCTATTTTGGAAGGTCAAGATTAAGAGAGATTCAAATCAAAACCAATTTATACTCTTTAATCCTTAGGAGTGTGAATAATTCATTATTTCCTGGATAATATCCATGAATCATCAGTTATAACTGCATGAGTATGACCACCCAATCACGCCTTTGTAAGTAAAGACCCTCTTGACAGTAACATGTTGACTTGTCAAAATCAGTCTTAAAATAACCAAGAACAAGGCTCAATCAAAATAAGTAACAACATATATATATATATATATAGATAATAACCAAGAACAAGGCTCAATCAAAATAAGTAACAACATATATATATATAGGACAAGGGATTTCAATGCCAACCTCTTTGCAATGTCTTCAGCAGCTCACTCTCATCCAGCCTGTCAACCCTCACTAGCGCCTTAACATATTCTGCAAGTGCTGAAGGATTAGAATGCAGGGATGGTTGATTTTCAAACATTCTTATCACTGCTTCAGGATCATTTCGATGGTAAAGTTCCTTCAAATGTGCAACTTCACTGGCTTCATCAGCATCACGCACTTTGCGAGCTAAGTTACCAACATAGCTCGAATAAAACCTCCTTTCAGTATTAAAATGCTTATACCCTGCCAAATCATTAAAAGGAGAACAAATCTAAGTTCAGAGATATGCAAAAGAAACCTCCAGACTTCGGTATCTATCCCGTACCTGTAATCACTAGATTAAAACACAAAGAAAGATAATCAGTCTTATTCTCAACTAAGTTAGGTTTCCCAATTTAAGATGCAAATGCCAATTGAGTGGCAAAAAAAGATAGCCACTGATAACATACCTGCACCATTTGTGAAACAATTAACTGGAAAGTATACGACTGTTACAAAGTATACAGAGAATTCTGATGTGCTTTATATTAGTTGTGAAGGAATGAAGACTAACATGCAGTTACCCTTTCCAAGAATGATTTAAAGGAAAATTTGAAGAGAGTTAACAATGCAAAGAACTAGAAGCTGAAGGTTGCTTATCACAGTATTTAGGACCATCATCTATCAAAGAATCAAAATATCAATGAAGCAAACACGAGAGGTTCAGTTGCCACTGATATCATACCTGCACCATTTGCGAAACAATTAACTGAAAAGTAAGTTCTGGCACGAAAATTCTTGTTTTGAAGCAAATCCAACTGATGCCTTGAAACCTGGAGCAAGGAAAACATATAATTTATGCGAAAAACAGAAAATAAAATACAATATCATTAATTGAATCATATAAATATAAATATAGTGATTGCACAGCATGCATATGCAGACATGAATGTTCAAATGAAAATGAGTTGGCAAACATTTAGCTATAGTATACTGTTAGCTTGGGGAACTGAAAGACTAGGAATTGATGTCATGAGCACAGGAATTATGCAGACAAGAAAACACTAAGATTTTAAAATACAAATTTTCTTCCTCAGTTATTCATGTGGGATGGATTGTGAAATACTAGCAGAGAAGAAATAATCTCATTCTCATGTGTTGTAGGTTACAGCAATAGTCAATATATATACAATTGCCTATACTAAATAAAGTATCAGATTTCCTAAGATACATGGAAATCTGTATCTTATCCTAATCCCTAGAAAT
>JANZLF010000008.1:40174421-40196653 GCA_026546835.1 Erythroxylum foetidum | reverse complement strand
ATGAGCATGTCACAAATAATAATGCATAATGTGCATTTTCCTAATTTCCCATCAATTAATCAAAATCACAATTCTAGTCCTAGCATGGGTAACGGGATGTTACATGATGGACGCGGGTATAAAGAACCTTATAGACAACAGTGCGACCAAGGACTTTAACAATTATAGCTTGTTGCCATGGGGCCATGAGTTGCTGCTTAAAGGAGGGATCAATCTGGAATTCGGGGCAGAGGGGGTCATTTTGACGAAAATGCATCGTCATGCTCTTTGAAGCCCAGAGATCGACTGGGTCAGCCGTCGGAGCGTCCTGCTGGCGCGCGAGCTTGCCCAGGAGTTTCTCTTGGTAGGAAGGGACATGGAGGGATGACGGAGGGAGAGCACTGGTAGAGGCGTGCAGCGCGCTTCCCTGCCGCTCATCTTCAGGTGGTTTATCCGGTGGTCTGGATTTCTTGGGATTTTTGGGATTATCGGGGCGATCAAGGTCGCGGAATGATTTCATAGAAGAAAAGCTTTTCGTCCAGCGTTCTCCCCAAGCTATATTGACCACTTGAAAATCAAAAAGTTGTAGAAAGGAACGTTTTTACTCGGTCCGCTAATAAAAATTTGTTCTTCTGACGATTATGCCCTTAATAAATAATTAAATAGGTCACTGAAAGCTTAAAAACCTATCTCAAGGACAATTTTTTAAAGTGGGTCTTCATGGGATGGGATGAGTAAGTTCTAAAAATACAAAGGGCTATAATTTGTAACATGAGTAAAAAATGACAAAAGAGCATATACTATTCTATTCTATTCTTTCCCCGTATAAGGAAAGGGATTAGATCTTGTATTCTTGGACTCCCTCATTTTTTATTAGTTTACCAACAAATATTAGAGCACTCAATATTCGTTATTTCTAAAATACATTGGCCTGTATTATTTTATTTTTTTTAGATGTATGCAGTAATTATAAATTATATAACTTAAATAAATTATTTAATAAATAAGAAATTTGTGTTAGTATTAATAAATTCACTTTTTTTTTACTTAATTGTATTATTATTTATCAATCAATCTAAATTCTTACAAGAATATTCAATAAAATACTAAGATATAATATTCGAGTTCTTATAAATTTTTTTAAGTCATGTCTTCATAAGTCATCTTACATATAAACAGCTAATATTAAACAGCTAATTTTACTAAACATTCCTAATAAACAGCTGATATTATCCGCTGATCAAATCGACTAATATAATTTACTATCAGCTAACATCTAATACAATTGATTGATTGCCGAACAGAAACTATATTTCTACTTGGAATGAATTATCATATGATAGGAACCATAGGGTTTTTGAGCTTCTGATACTTGCCACCAATTTTTTAAATTATCTTCTTCCTCATAATTACTATCATCATCAGGGTCATGTTTGTCCTTTCTCTACAGACGAGGATAGCAATTGGTATGGGAGTGGGATCTTTACGAATAGAAGTCGTAGCCCTTAGCTTCAAGTATGATTTGCCTGAGACCTCCTATTGGAGAAACGACCATCAAGAGAACTCCCAAAACGATACAGATCTGCCATTATGGAAAACAAATAAGGTCGAGACCAATCACATTGCAAGCAAACCAAGGAAGATGAGGGTAATGATGCTTATCAACATACCCAGTTAGTCCACCAAGATAAGCTGAATTTCTTAGGTTTGTAGATGAGAAGCCATATCACACAAGGAAGCTGAAGAACAAAACATTACGAGTCAGCACAATGTCAGATATTTTTCTTAACCTTTTGCGCATTATAGGGACTTGATATTGAGCCAATTATGACATAAACTAGTATATCTTCTTGTTTTTGTTCAAACATAATAATCCCCCAAGGTTCTGAGAACTGCAGCAAGAACAGACCAGAGTTACTTACATAGTAGGTTGTCGGGGCGAAAGCAAATCCACCGAAAAATCCGAGAAGACCACCAAAGAAGGGGAAGGTAATGCCAACAAACATTGTCAATACTGCAAGTGAAAGACAAAATCACACGACGTTAAGTTGCGGGCTCGGTTTAAGGTTAAGATTACTGAAACTTAGACATATTAAGCTCTGCAATTTACTTACCAACATAAATATTACGGACGAAGAAGCGGAGCAAACTAGAGGGCTTGAAATTCAACTTCTTTACTAATAAAGTTTCTATCATGTCAAACACCGGCATTGCATATATCTACATATACAGAAATTCTAATTTAGTATTCAATGTAGATGAATCTGACAGACAAGAACATTATGCAACCTTTACCTGGTAGCCTCCGATAACATGAACCGCCACGAACAAATTAGCCATTGCAATAAGCCAGGTAGGCTTCTCGAGTGACATAAGGATGTTGTCTTGGACTGCATTGCCAAACATCCAATAGCCAATTAGAGCAACAGGGAAATAGCACAAGGCTACAATAATGTATGCGACCACGACTCCTCTCCACATAGGACCTTTGGACTGCTTCTCAGGTGTAGATGGGAGTGTTGCTTGAATCTCCAAGACCACATTGTGCCCAGCATAGGCAAAAGCCACATTTCCCAGGCCACCGAAGAAGTTGAAGATAGTTCCTGCAGTTGTCTTAGCTTTGTAGCCGTATTGAGTGTCTGGCTGAACACCCTTGTGGACAGAAGCTGTCCAGGCGATGGCTGAGTAACTATACGAATCACAAAAAGGCACAAATTTATGTTAGGAGTAAAGAAAAAACTTTATGTTCCTTAATTTAGACATTAGATTGTGTCACTAATATCTTCTCTTAGAGTACCTTAAGGACATGACTGCAGCTGCGAGGGAGACGCCAGAGATGGAGTTGAAGTTGGGAAGGTGGGAGAGCACGAAATGAACAGAGGCAAAAATCATGATAAAGAACGTTAACTTAATGTCTTTGCAGTCCTTGCAGACAAGGTCATGAAATTTCTTCAGTGATTTGCCTCCGGTTACCATATATACAATGCACGTCCCAACTTGAACAATCAGTTGCTGGGGCACCACAATGTAAAGGCCAAGCTTTTCACCAAATGCATGCTGACCCAGTTCGTGATATCTATCAAATCGTTTACCAGGCACCATTTCATGCATCTCAACCATTTGCCATAAAGTGTACAATGTGATAACCCACGATAAAACTAGCACAACCACTCCAGGACCCCTACAGCAAATTATATTCACAGTGAGACAGATTTTAAATTTGACATGAAGCACATTTGTAGAGATGAGTCGAACATACCATCCAAGTTCTGCCATAGCATATGGGAGACTGAGGACCCCCGCTCCGACCATGGCACTAACATTATGGAAAGCTGAATACCACCATTTTGCAGTTCTTGAAGATGTAATTGGTAGCCAATCATCAATTGCCTTCTGCCTTGCCAATGTTTCACCATCAATGGGCTGCTTTATCGTATAACAGTTCGATGTCAGTTATAAACTTATAATATATAAAGTTGGTAAACTCACTCAAAGAAACCCATATGAGTGTCCTTTTGTATCAATAAGTTCAGTTTAAACTCAAGGTACTTTCAGGTGTTTATAGCTAGACAGCAATCAAAGTTTATGACAATAATGCCCAACGAGAAAAGTTGAAGTTCCAAACAACTATTTGGCCTTACACTCCATGAATCTAGGCGATGGGGTCACCAAATTTCTAATTGAACACATAATCCATTGTCCATGCAGTTTTCTGAGTACTGTCATCAGGAGTCATGGACAATTAACAAGGCAGCAGTTATTTTATTGTTCAAAGTAGGACTCCTTTTGGCAGGCCATTAGCAGAAGACAGCCACCAAGTAAGACCCAATTCATCTCTTGATTCCACCTCATTTAGCAAGGTCCTAAGTAACTCGTTCACTCATTTACTCTACATATATATAGTTGGATACATATTCTGTTGCTCATAAATAACTGATAGAGGCCAGTTCTTGCAGCAAATTTCAAGGGCTGTCTCAACCAAATCATATACTGCTCGCAGTTTATTGGTTATATTGAAGAGGTCAGGAAAGAAATTCTCATGTGTTTAGCAACCTGTGATCTATATAAAGCTGGAATCACCTAAAAAGACGTGTTAATTTGAACCCTATCATATGTTTGTTATTGCTTCCCAATACTTAACCAGTTTTAAGGGGTTATATACTAATATGATCAAAGAGAAAACTAAAGAAGTGTGCTCTAGTGCCTTGGAAGTGTTGGTGCACCTACTTTAAGAAGTCATGGAATATAATATATATATCTAGTTGAAAACTGACCCGCAATTGCAAGGGATTGTTAAATAAAATATATATTCCCATAGTTGCAAGTAATAGTTGGCATATAGAACACAAGGAAACACAGACAACTGACTAATCAACATGTAAAGATCGTGACTCCAAAGTTAAAAACGCAACCCAATCACGAGGTTGGTGGCGCGAAATAAGGGGTGAAACAGGCCTTTGGGACTTTATGGATAATAGTTGACAAACAATTACGCCTGCACTCTGACATATGGCATCCCTTACTTCGGCATATGGGACTGACAGAGAGAGAGAGAGAGAGAGAGAGAGAGAGAGAGATTAATGACCAACTGCAGAGCCCATAATGTGAACGTCTTGCTCAATACATGCACCGAAGCCGAAGACTTCTGTACTAGAATTGTGTAAAGTGCTTGTTGCAGACAAAATGCCGTAGAAGCTAGGAAATCACATGTAAATTGTGGAAAATAAATGTTAATTTTATTCAACCACTTTATCTTGTTCTTTCTGTTCATGGATCTTCATTCAAAGAATCTTTATCTTTTCCTTAATGGTTATACGTCCCTGTTTAAGAGGCTAAAAGAACTAAACTTTTTTATTACTCTTCACTTTTAACCAGCTGGCCCTGTTCATCTAGGAGGAGAACCATTAACAGATCCAAATTAAGATACTGCAAATTTATTCTTAGTTAGTAGATCGGAAAGAGTAAAACCTGCTTTGGAACAATGGTGAGTGATGCATAATTACATAAATTTGTTGAAAAAGTTAAGATGCGAGGAGGCAAATAGATGGAGCAGGATCACGAGTATGGGGTACAGGAAAAGGCATATCGATGTAGTTCATAAACACTTGAGAGCTTTATCAGTTATCACACGGAAGTTATAGTATCCAAACTCTTCTTCTCCACAAGAAAAAGAGAAAACAAAGGAAAACAAAAGACAAAAACAGTACTAAACTGAACATATGCACACACCGATACACCATTCTGGATGATGGGATGCACTTATGAAAATGTGAAGAACTGATGGGTGCAGATTATATTCACAGCTGTTTAACAGAAGAGTACAAAAAGCAATCAAGAAGGTTTGCACTTGAAAAGTGAAGAAAACAAATCTCCACCAATATTGGAAAAGTTCTCCACTTTTCTCATCTTTTATCTCTTTCTGCCTAAAACAGAAGCTAAAGGACAAAAATACAGGAAAGAAAAACACAGGGACATGGAGCATGGAGGACGCAAAGATGAAGCACATTCAGATTAGAGAAAGAAAGATACTAACTTTTTGGGCCGCTTTATCCGGATGTGTTTGAGAAACCATGTTGAATTTTAAGACACCGTCCAGAAGTTGCAGAGAGATAAATTTAAGTCTTAGGAAAAATACACCAAGTTAGTCTTTCGAGTCTCTCAAGTTTGTATTTATAATGAAACCATGATCTCCGAGTCTTTTTTTCCCATGTAAAAAAAAAAGTTTATTACACATAAAGACAAGCACTGATGGAGTACTTCAACGCATAACAAGTTAGATAAGGACACCTTTCACTCTGTACTCGCTAGTGTGTAGTCAGCTCTTTCAGGTTTCAAACTTTCAACCAAACAGGATTTGATCCAATTGCTAAGAAACGTTGCAGTTTCCTTGAAATTTATTAATTTCCGTTTGCAATCAATCTTCATTATACTATTATAAATTAGAATTTAGCACTATAAACTTTTTAGTGTTTCAAAAGAAAATCTGAGCTCTAGCTAATTGTGCCAAGTGGACGCATAGTGTATGGTTAACAATTCGAAGTTCCAACTTGTGCATTTGGATCATTCCTACAATACCATAAACTTTGTCTTATAGCCTTTGTTTCTCTTAAAGATTCCTTCAAAACTCAGTTGATTAGAGTTAGAATATGGAGTATAATTCCAATTCTGAAGCCATCTTTTTGAGCTGTCAACATGCACAAGCTTGAGAGTGCAAGGGTTGGCTATTAAGTGCGTTAAAATTTTCTGAACACACTTAAAAGCCGTAATTAAGAGCACTAAAAATAATAATTAATAGCAATTTATATAAAATTGTGTGTTCATAATTTGATATCCGAAATGAATTACGAATTGTATTTGTATATGAATCAATCCTTGAAAGTAAAAAATTATGAAAATTTTAATATCAACCTCTTATTGTATTGGAGTAATATTTGAAAACAGTCTCTCTTTTTGTCAAGACCCGAAATAGGCTCGTGGGACTTGAGGTTTGAAACCCCACATTACACGTAAGTTTATTATTAGAGACAAAATAAATTCAAACGCCAAGAATGCAGGAAGTCCATATAACACAATAATAATAGTGCTTGTCAGAAAGAATTTTTACAACTTATGAAATCCTGTTACTACGAATGCTACAATACAAGATTAAGGAAAATAAAGAAATGACATACACAAATGTAGGTAGGTTGTAGCGAACATGTCATGGGAGTTAATGTTGCAAAGTTGGTGATAGTTGATCTGAAAAAAAGTTTGAGGAGAGTCAGATCTCGCTGAGTAAGCTTACACCGTCCTATGATACTCAATGTTATGTGCAAAGTTATACATGAATATCAAAATATATACACATTTGCTATACAACCAATCATATTAACAACATAAATAAATTGTGGAGAAAAAGAAGTTGTTGTCTCTTATAAATATAGCATACGAGATGTTACATTCTCTCTCCTTTACAAAAAAATTCGTCATTGAATTATATAATAAGATTTATTAAGAAAATAAGTATGGATACAATTCCCTTGTCTCTCCCTTTGTCTCCCAAGTAGCTTTTTCAATGCCACCATTCCTTCACATCACGTTAACCATAGGAATTTGTTTTGATCAAAGTTGTCACACCTACGAATCCACGATAGCCACTGGCTCCTCTTTGTAGGTTAAATTCTTGTTCACTACCATGCTTTGTGATTGGAGTATATGGGAAGGGTCAGGAATGTACTTGCAAAGCATAGAAATATGGAATATTGGATGGTATTGGGCCATGTTCGAAGGTAATGCCAATTAGTATGCCACATTTTCAACCCTCTCAGTTACCTCGTAAGGTCCAATATACTTTGGAGACAGTTTTCCTCTCTTTCTAGATCTCATCACACCCTTCATTAGAGATACTTTAAGGATTACGAAATCTCTGACTTGAAACTCCACTTCCTTATGCTTCGGATCAACGTAACTCTTCTATACAGTGATAGCCGTCTTTAGCCTCCGCTTGATCAATGGGATCTTCTCTGACGTGATCTTGATTTATTCTGGGCCCTCAACTGCCTCTCACTTACCTCCTCCCAACACATCGGTGACTTGCATTTTCGTCCATACAATACCTAGTATGGTGCCATTCTAATACTAATGTGGTAGTTATTATTGTAAGTGAACTCAATCAAAGGTAAGTGTCAATTCCAACTACCATTAAAATCTATCACACGCATCCTCAACATAACCTCTAAGGTCTGAATTATCTTTTCAGACTGTCCATCAGTCTAGGGATAAAATACCGTACTAAAATCCAATTTAGTTCCCACCGCCTTTTGTAATTTTTTCCATAATCAAAATGTGACTTGCGATCTCCGGTCTGAAACTATCAATGTAGGTACTCTATAGACGCACAGTATCCGACCAATATAAAATTGAGTGAGTTTAGACACCGAGAAAATGTGTTGATTTTGTCAATCTATCTACGATCACCCAGATTGAATCATATTGGGTTCTTGTATAAGATAGGCCAACCATGAAATCATCGTGATACTCTCTCATTTCCATTCAGGAACTAGCAGTGGTTGTGACTTACCTCAGAACTTTTGATACTCAGCTTTTACTTATTAACACATCAAGCATTTAGTTACATCAAAATCCATAACTAGCAATATTATAAGATTCACTACAAATCTCCTACCATTAATCTCCACAGGACATAACTAGTAGATCAAATTTACATCTATTACATCAATCAGAGGTGTAGATGCTGACAGAGATTCATTTATCCTATCCGGTTTTATTTCTAACCTCATAGCAAAGTTGGGCAACATAAAAGAATGAGTAGCTCCTGAGTCTATCAAAACTATAACTTCTAATCCACAAACGAGAATGATACCTGATACCACTATATTGGAAGCCTATGCATCTTGAGGGTTGAGAGTGAACGCACTAGCCTGACCATAACCTACCTGTTGAGAGCTAGAGAATTGTCCCAGAATACGGCCTCCATATCTACCTGCCAACTGTCTCCCTCCAAATGCTCGCCCTACTAACAACCAAACTCTGATCCCCTTGTAGTTGTTGAAAGGTTAAACCACACTAAAAGAGGACTACCGATATCCCATCACAGGGAAATCTCTGATCAAATGCCCATACTGGTCACAATTGAAGCAAGCTCTTGGTGGTATATGACATGGACCTTGATGTACTCTACCGCAATGCTGACAAATGAAAGAAACTGATCCTTAATTACTGCACCCTGTCATCTATCCACTACTGTACTACCTGCACCAGGCATGAATCTGAATCGTCCCTAATGTCTACGACTAGATCTTGCCTTGCCATGAGCTCGAATAACTCTCTGCCAAGAACTCCCACTCTGGTAGAACCTTAACGAAAAGTTTGATTGCTGCTGTTGTCATTATTGAAAACTATAGTATCCTGTAGAGTGCCTTCTAGCCTGCTCTCCTGTAGACAAGGTATGTTGCTCCACCAAAATGCTCTCTAATAGCTTGACCATATCTACTAAAGTAGAGAACTTATCTCGACAGCTCATAGTCATGCTGATGAAAAGAGGTCCCAGCCCTAACACATATTGATTGTTCCTCCTCGGCTCATCTAAACCAATCTATGGGACATAATGACTCAAACGAGTAAAGTTTGTGATGTACTCAGCCCTATCTCCACGACATAGGTTTAGAAACTCTGATATGAGCATCTAATGAGTTGTAAAGGAGAGGAAGTAGTCCATAAATCTCACTCTAAATTGTGACAAGTCACTATACCTAAGTATAGAAGGATATGATCTCAGTACCAATCCTTGCCCATCCCTTGCAGAGACATCTCTACCAGACTCACCAGCTGTGTATCAGAATAGTGTAGCCTCTTGCCTGACATCTCCACCTCATCAAGAAAATCAATAACCTCCTAAGGTCTAGTTTCGTTGAACTCTATCGGACAACACCTTGCATATGCCATAGATAATTGCATATCCGACCTCTCTTGTTCTAGGATCGCCACTAGGGGGAGCTGGCTACTGCTGCTGTATCATCATCTACTACATCATCATCACCGAGTCTCAAACACATAGCATTGTTAGCCTCTATTCTTATTAAGAATGCTTGCATATCAAACGCAAATGCCTCAGGAACTCCTTGTGACACCTCCGACGCCTCGACAAAGACCTCTCGTGTTCGGGCCATTATGCGCCTACTGCGCCTTCCAACTGAAGCGATAGGGGCAGATGTCTCATCTTAAATTGATGCTTCATCGTGACCCTCTTGATCAAGTTGAGCGAGAAATCGAGCGCTTCTATTCATGCTGAAATTGAAAATAAAAGAATGGTCAGTACCACCAATAAGAATATGAACGTATTCTGTAAAAAGTTACTTTAAAAAGAAGTGGATTCTTATGTATCCACAGTGACAAACAAAAGAACATCCTAAGCCGTAAATCTGTAACCTAGGCTCTGATACCAACTTTGTCATGACTTGAAACAGACACATGACCAGCATGTGGCACCTGAGCTTTGAAACCTCATATCACACGTAAACCTACTACTGGTGACAGAATAAATTCAAACCTTAAGAACGTAGCAAGTCCATACAATACAATAACAATAGTGTGTGTCAGAAAGAAGTTTTACAACTCATAAAATCCTGTCACTACGAATGCTACAATACAAGATAAATGAAATAAAGAAAGGACATAAAAAAACATAGGTAGGCCGCAATGAACATGTCATGGGAATGACTGCTGCGAAGTCAATGATAATTGACCTGAAAAAAAAGTTGAGGAGAGGTAGATCTCGCTGAGTAAGCTCACACCGTCCTACAATACCCAATGTTATGCGCACAGTCATGCATGAATATTAAAATACATACACATCATGTTATACATCTAATCACATCATTAATAAAAATAACTTGTTAGGAAAAAGAAGAAGTTGTCGCTTATATGTAAAGCATATGAGATATTACACTGTCAGTTAAAAGTAAAGTTACGTACTATTAGACCTCTCCAAATTCTACACTTTAATGAAATTTCTACCTTGTATTGTTCTTGTTATTGTTGTACTATCTTGAAGTAATTAGTCGACTATTTCCAATCACCATAAGGCATACAAAGGTTAAAGATTTAACTTTGCCCATTTCTAAGTTATATGCTCATCCGCCATATTTTGTCAAAAAAGGTAGGCACCGTGTTTGGTGCCTACCCAAATTGACAAAGTAATGGTAGGCACCGTTGTGCCTACCATCTTTGAAAAGTTTAAGGGGATAGCTGGCCAAATGGCCAGCCATCCCACATGCTCTCCTGCCTATAAATAGGCAGGAGATGAAGAGGAGAAGCAAGCAGAGAGAAGAGAGAAAAAGCAGAGAGAAGAGAGAAAAATAGAGAGAAGTGAGGTGAGAGAGAAAAGAGAGAAAAAGAGATGCAAAAATATTTTGTATATTTTTGTGGGTCTAGTTTCTCCTTGTAATTCTTCAGTTTTCCCAATAGTAAAAAGTCTTCTATCCTTGCCCGTAATTTTTACCCTAATTGGGGGTTTTTCACGTAAACTCTGTGTGTTCTTTACTATTTATCTCAGTCCTATTTAGCTGCAAACCTGTTCTAATCCGGTTGATTTTTACAACACAAGAACAGACATTAGATGCAGTCAAGGCGATTTGGTTATCAAAACAGTCAGAGTGGGTTCATTGAATTTGAAAATACACAGCAAAAAATAACAACTTTTGTTAGTAATCCAATTAACCTAGCCTTCATGCTACTAAATGCCCACTATGGTGTAATAGAAATGACAAACCCCTTATTTACTACCGACGTCTCCCAACTTTCTTTCTTGCCAAAACAAAAGAAGAAAGAAAGAGGAAAAGAGGATGGACAAGTAAATTGGGTACACAACGAATCACTAAGCTTAATGGGTTTTATGATTTTGGGGAATTCGAAACATAACTTGGAAGTAAATAGGGAATAAGCACCACAAAATTAGAAGATAATTGTACTCCTTTGTCACCCAAAATTTTTTGTTTATTTTTAAATTTCCTTAAAGCACCAAGTATAGTCCTAAAAGTATTTATATCTTCAATTCTACATTCCTCTTAATGAACTACTCAATGAGATGTTCCATTCGATATTTGTTTTAGTTGATACAAAAAGTCATGATAAAGGAAGCTATACTTATGTAATCTGACCTCTCCATGGAAATTTGTAGGAATTTCACCCATATTAGATTGCACAGTAGGTAAGACAGGAATGGGTTCCTTCATAACATCAACACTAACAAATGGCAGCAGTTTCAGAAATACCAGGAAGCCTCTCCTTTAGTACTTCTGGTGGCAAGTGATTTAAGTGCAAATAGATATGATCCTTCAATGATCCTGCAAGAAATTAACAACTCAATATAATCAGAAAGCAGAAGTAAAATTAGAAGGTACAATATGGACAAAAAGTACAATGCTTCTCATAACCTCTCCTAATATATTTAAAAAACAAAATAATCTTTTGGTTACACCAGAAATTATGTACAACAAATATTTCTCCAGTGGATCATTGTTTAGATCAAGAGTAGGAAACTATCTACAGATAAATGCATATTTCTTAACTACGACTAGAAAATGAAACAGTTTGCCTCTAGGTAAGATGAATCATCTAATTAGGGCAACCAATCATATCTACCCCTCGACCCTCCCGAATTTCTATGGTCATAGATCTTGAAACATCTCGTGAAGCAAGATCCTTAGCAGTAGGTGCATATCTTTCCATAAACCGTTCACCTTCACTGCTCCTAAGAATACCAATTTGCCCGCAGGGCGTACCTCAGTTGGTTCTGGAGGGACAGATTTACTCCAAGGTGCAAGGTTTGAATCTCACGGTCTGCAGTGTGGGAGCAACATTCTTGAGCTCCTTGTGAGCTTTGAGGGTGAGCTCCTTATAGGCTATAGGTTGTTCACCTCCCCCTTAGCAGGTCGCTGAGTACCTGATTTACATTCTCCCAGTTGCTTCGTTGGGCCGGAATGTAGGGGGTCCTTTAAATTGGGGATTCAACCTTTTGCTCCAAGAATACCACCTTTACCTCGAGATCCTACAAAAGCAGATATAAAGTTAAAATAAACCTTTTTCAAGTTATCCAAAACAGAGCCACTGAAGAAGTACGCGGTTGAGAAAAAGATGAAATTGTTTGTGGATCATTGATTTTATTAATATTTTTTTGCTCTGTTTCATTTATTGTTTACTGGGACATTCAATTTGTAGTTCTCAGGTAATTCCTTACACGGTTTAATCTCAGAGCAGTATAGCCAAATCATCACGCTTATAATTAGCATAATTGCAAAAGAAAACAACTCCTATGAACTTCAAAAAGCCCTAACCTTCAGTAATGAGGCATCCAGCACCATATATGCCAGTAGGATGAAATTGAACGAACTCCAGATCCTGGAGGAGAAAATATAGAATGCATATGAGATAACATCAACTCTGTTAAACATTTGAAGATCGAGACACGACCAACCTGGAGCGCAAGCCCAGCCCTTGCCACCATGGCATTCCCATCTCCAGTGCATGTATGAGCAGAGGTCGCTGGGAAATATGCCCTGCCATAGCCCTGAAAGAAACAGATGGGCGAATGATAGAAAGGTGCATTAAAATGATACAACTCAATTCCAAGTACATAAAAACAGATAAACATCAGTTATAAAATTGGTACCTATGTGGCAAGAATGGTTGACGCAGCACGGATTCGATGTAATGTCCCATCCTCCATATTCATTGCAATTTCACCAATTGGTAACTACCTGAATATTAGATATCAAGAAATTTTCACATTGGAATGGTGTCCGAAAAACAGCAGTTATGCTGTGTTTGGATACTGTCCCCGCGCCCGGGGACAGTAGACAAGACAGAGTTTTTCTGTCTTGTCGGCCGTTTGGATAGCTGTCTCTGTCGGACTGTCTCCCGACTCCGGTGTACAACGTCATTAAAATAGTGTCTACCCTAAACCCCACGGACGGTAACGCTGCTCGTCCTGCCCCCGGAAAAAAGACCATTCTCTTTTGATTTTTTACCCCTCTCGTCTGACGCCTCCAGCTTTCTCTCCGACTCCTCCTTCTTTCTCTCCGACGCCTCCTTCCTTCTCTCCGACGCCTCGTCGTCTTCGGCCCAGCACGGTTCCTTCTCTCTGATTCCTCCTTCCCTTCGTCCCAGATTCACGTTACTGTCGAACGGTGAGCTTCGATTTTTCTGTCTCATTTTGATGAATGTGATCTGTTGTGAGAGTTTGGCTTTGGATCTGTTTGGATCTGCAATCAATTTCGTCTTTTGCTGCATCAGATCCATTCCTTGGACGTCATTTTGTAGTGGGTTGATTCGTTTCACAAATCCCATGTTCGTGTATGCTTTTGTACTTCTTGGGTTTCTTTTTTTTTTCTTTTGCAAATTGCAAGACTTTGGGCTTCTTTGTTTGATTGTTTTGTGTACCATTCTTGTGTACTTCCGTATTTGTTCTGGTTCGAATTGCTTATATGATTTTGAAGATACTGCTTATAATGCTGTTGTCGTGTTGTTATTCTACTTGTGTTTACGATAGTATATTCAATAATGGGGTTTGTGAGCAAATTGTGAGGGCTCGAGTTTACAACTACAGGTTCAGTATTCTTTCGGTGGTAAAATCTGAAACTTTGTTTACTTAAAGGTTAACTGTTAACTAGGGATGAGCTATTCTAGAAAACTAAATTACAACCAAATCACCCTAGTCAACCTTAATGTGTTTCACTCTATCATGTAAAATTGGTTGTGAGCAATCGAGATGGCAACCTTGTTATCACAGTAGACCTTAATGGGAAGTGTCATTCAGATCTTCAGGTCTTCAAGCAATCTTTTCTTCATATTATCTGGCAAACTCCATGAGTAAAGAGACATGAACTCTACCTTGGTGATGCTTCGAGTTGTAGACTTGGCTGTAAAGATCCAATCTTTCTTATCTAACTTGACTTCCCTTGTTCACAGAGTTAATACCTTCAGATCAGTGTTGCTGAGCAATTCCTAGCTTCCTTGATCTGGCTTGCTGTCACTTTTATTCTTTTCCTTCTCTTTTTCCTTACTAAAGTTTGCAGTACAATCAACCTTGTTATTGTTAGTCCAAGTTTACCAAATGGTGCAACTTATGTACATATTATCTCTTCAAGTGCTCAGATGCATTTTTCATAGATACATTAACTTCACTGCTTTATTATGATCTATTGATCTAATATAAATGCATGAAACTAGTCTAGAAAAGAACCATGGAACGCTTTGCAAACTTTTTATACTGTTTCATCCTACTATGCCCCACGTATTATACCTGATGTTCTTTTTTAAGTCATATAGAGTTATTCTCTTGTTGATGTGAGCTCTGGCGTTTTTTTGCTCATTAAAGAGTCTCTAGGAAAAGAAAACAAAAGTTGAGAGTAAAATCCGAATATCCTATAAGTTGTATCAAAATGTACTTGCTCAAGTGAGTGCCTATATTGGCTAACTATACTCACAGTCAACACGATATCAAAACAGGTATGAAACAAGTAAATTAATTTCTCCACTGGTCTCTAAAACATCTCCCTATTGACCACATCTTCAGTTTTAGCAAGATCAAGTTTCAGATTAGCATCAAGAGAAGTTTCAGCAGCTTTATAACTTAGGAGACATTTCTATAAGATCAAAAATATATTCCTCTATCTCACAAAAACAAATATATTCCTCTATCTCACACAAACAAACTCCATTCCAAGGATGTGAATTTATCTGTCTCCTAACTATTAGTCATTTCTTCTTTATCGAAAGGTTCTTTGGGAGATATGGGACTACTAACTGAATTAATAGGTGATGTAGGACAAATAAATAAGTATTAACTAGTGGCTAAGACTCACAAAATTAGTAAATATGGCTGATATTAGGCTGCTAAAATATCAAATTTTAGGTCTAGATTTCAACTTGGAATGCTAGAATTTCACATTTCGTATAGCTGAATTTTTTGGGTTTGTTTGCTGGAAATTTAGTCTAGGATTTTTAATATGGCTAGAATTTGGATCTGATATGGCTAAAATTTAAGGTTTTGGTAGCTGGAACTTCAGGTTAGAATTTTTAGAATTCAGTAAGGAACATAAACAATGGAGCATAAGAAATTATGAATCACTCCTAAGGTCTAACAGCCACTCTTAGAAGAAAGCATGACCTTCTAGTTGAAAACTCAAATTTGTAGAAAAAAATTCAAGATCTCTTCCTATTGAAGGATTCAGTAAACATTTATAAAGAATTTCATAGAACCTTAATCTAGTAGCAAAGGGGGTCCTATCAAATTTAAATCTTATTCTAATAAAAATTCTAGAAGTTTAAGTCCTAAACAACTAGGATAACATATCTAAGACTAGAATAACATAATTATTTTACTACTACTCCCTGTCTAATAACGAATCCTAACATAATCTAATTTTCAGCTTTTGTTATCTTCGTTATCAACTCAATTCACCCTCCACCTCATCAAATTAAGACTTATAGACGACTAACTTCTTCCTTTTTTATTTCTTCTATAGATTTTAAGCTCATTTGCATCAACTCTCCTGTACTTGTTTGAAGTTGTCCTCGACGTAGAATATAACAAATATTGATCATATAAATTTAGATTCAACTTCTAAAATTCAAATTTTAAAATCCAGACACTGATAAAAATTAGTCTTCCTTTTCACTTGATAAGAAATTGTCAATATCCTTCATCTCTTGTGGCTACAATTTGTTCAACAAGTTTAGGAGTTGCTGGAATTCTCGAAGTTCCAATAAGGGATTGCATATTATCATGTATGTGATAAATATTTAAGTCTGCGACATTAAATATAGGACCGATTCCCATGTCTCCTGATAATTCCAAGCCATAAGCATTAGCAATATCTTCTTGAAGATTTTATAAGGTCCAACACTCTGTGAATGAAAATTCTTAATCTTTTACTTTTGTAAAAAGCTCTAGACGAATCCTAACCATAACCATATCCCCTTCATTGAATTCCATCAATATCAACATATTCTTTATAAGACAAGTTGCTAGTTGTTATCTCTCATCATATTTCATCAAAAATGTCCCTCATCAAAACTTTCAGCTAACTCGTATTATTTGTGGTAAAGGAACTAGATCAATGAGCTTCCTTGGTTGAACTCTTGAAACTATCTTAAAAGGACTCTACTGGTATAGAACTGCTATATGCAAATTCTGTCATAAGTATTGTCTCGAACCAAACATCTTAATAAGTCTCAGAAACTTCTATTCACCACCTATGTTTGTTCATCGATCTAGGGATGGAAGAAAATTGAAAATTGAATCTTATTGTTCAATTTTTTCCATAGAGTTCTCAAAAAATAATGCATAAACTTCATATCACGATGAGAGATCTATGGAAACATACCACCTCTTTGAAGAATAGTTTAATAGTGTGGAGAGTATCATAAGTCTTGACTATTATATTTGCACATGATTTCGTAACAAAAGCACATGGCATCTCTACCATATAGGCATGAAGAGCATACATATTGTTGCTTCTTATAGTTAAATCCATTAACCTTATGTCATTACTAAATTTTGACATTGCAAGTGCACTAATAAATTCTCCTTCATTCATATGTGTTTTGTTGTGGATGCTTTCGTTGGGAAATCATATACCAGAAAAGGAAAGTTTCAGAATTGATATTCTCTCTTATTTTCAGTTTATTGTTTCCTTGTTTGGCTTTAAATAACGCAACAATAGGAGATGTTTATAAACTATCTTGAAAAGATTATATTTTTAGTAAATTAAAAGGACATAATTGGTTTACTACGCTAGATGCAAAATCTGGATACTGACAATTAAGATTACATGAAAATACCAAACCACTAACTGCTTTTATATATCACCTACAAAAACACTATTAATGGAATGTATTACCATTCGGATTAAAACAAGTCCCCAGAATTTATCAACGATTTATGGATAATAATTTGGAAGGATTAAATGAATTTTCTTTAGCATATATAGATGATATAATTATCTTTTCAAATAAAACAAAAGAAGATCATTTACAAAAAGTTTTTTAATTATTCCTAAAATGTCAAAAAAGGATTAATTTTAAATAAAAAGAATATTGAATATTTAGGCATAGAAATTTCCAATGGACTTCTAAAATTACAACCTAATATCCTTGAAAAATTATATCAATTTCCTGATATATTAAAAGATGTTAAAGAAATTCAAAGATTTTTAGGCTTATTAAATTCTATATCTAATCAAGGATTTTTAAAAGATTTAGCCAAAGCACGAAAACAATTACAACTTAAGTGTAGTACCAAAGCTCAATGGTCATGGACTAAAGAAGATATCGAAGCTGTTAAATCATTAAAAAATCTTTGTAAAAAATTACCAGCATTACATAATTATAATGATCAAGATAAATTAACTGTACAAATTGATACAAGTATAAATACATGGGCAGGCAGTCTTTTAGCACAAACACCCAATTCAACGAACTTTTATACAAATATATCAATGGGACTTTTAATCCCACTGAAAGTAAATATCCAACTCATGAGAAGGAAACATTGGCATGTACAAAAACTCTACGAACGTGGAGAGTTGATTTATTACCTGTTGAATTCCACATAAAAACAGATTCTAAGTATTTATGTGGATTTACCAAATATAATATTAAAGCTAGTCATAATCAAGGATAGTTGATTAGATGGTAGCTTGAATTAAATCAATATACATTTCAAATTAATTATATAAAATCTTCGACCACAATACAAGCAAGCACTTGAAAAACAACCCTCTCTTTCCAAAATGATCAATTTAGAAAAAATCAATGTCGTTCCCACACGAGCTTTCAAGGAAGAAATGAAAAAAATCACATCAAAAAGTTTTTATGAGTGTTTTCAAGCATTAAATAAGTGGAAAGAAGAACAAAATATATTTCAATATTATCCACAGAACCGAGGTAGATATGGACCTAAAGCTATTATCTTCCCTAAAGCAGACCCACTTACTACCTACCTCTTTTTCCAAAGTGGACTAATAGACATCATTTACCTATCCAATCTACACCCACTTTCTGAATTTCCTACTAGATTTATCTTAGTAGTAAAAACCTATAAGGAAAGATTTGCCAAAGACAGAGAAATATTTCTCAAAATCTTTAGCAGCTATCCCATTTTCAAGGAAGCCGAAAATATCAAAGACACCAAAGTAGTCTTGACAAGATTGGCCCACATTCAAATCGAAATAAGCAATGGGATGTGTCCACCAATTGATGCCGCTCCTAATTATGAATTCCATTGGGATTTAGTAAATCAATTCAACCTTCACTATTTTGAAGGAGTATATCAACAATGTTTAAAAATTAATTTTGAATCTTTGATAAAGACAATTACCGTGGCACCAATATGATCATGACGTCAACCTACAAAGCACCAATCACTGCAGAAGCACTCCAGATTGTCAAACAATTTGAAGAAAATTTAGGTACTCTTTCTGGACCATTTTTGGATGTCTCCAACCAATGGAAACAAGCCTTATGCCAGCAACTACAACATTCTTCACAACACACATGTCCACATTGCCCTTCATCATCCAAAACTGTGAAATACTAGTAGAGAAGAAATAATCTCATTCTCATATGTTGTACGTTACAGCAATGGTTAATATATATACAATTGCCCATACTAAATAAAGTATCAGATTTCCTAAGACACATGGAAATCTGTATCTTATCCTAATCCCTAGAAATCAGGGATTTACATGATTTCTATAGCTATACAATCTACTAGATAATACTGCATGATTCTACATAATCTGCATGGATAATACTGCATAATCTGCATGGATAATACTGCATAATCTGCATGATTCTACACAATCCGACATGGATAAAGCACATTCACATCTTGATAGAAACAAATTAGTATCACACTAATTGGTTTCTACATCTTTCTTTTATTATTTATTCTAAATTTTACATTAAGATCTGAATCCTTCTAACTTACAACAGTTTCATAACGACATTTGTTTTAGTCACACAGATATGCTGCAAAAGAAGTATAAAATTCAACAATCATGATCTTGATGAATTGATTTTAGAAACTCTGACAAAGCTGGACAGCCTTAAGATTAGTACTCAAATGTGTTCTGTAGCTCACAGAATATAGTCGACTAATAACCTATATTAGATGGGGAAGATGAAAAGAAGTCAGATGAAGGGGCTAACACTAATAAGCAGCAAGAATATCAAAGTAACCAGTAGCAACCATAATTCAAAGGCAAACTGAAGATTGATGAAACCAACCTAATTTGTTAAGAAAACTTATATGAGATGTACGAATGCGCATTAGGCATAAAAAGCAAAATACAATTGATGATATTTACAGAATAACATGTGTCAAAGTATCTGATTTCATCGAGAAGATAGATCCACATCTGTTTATAGATTGGACAGCAACTATGGAGAACAATTTTGATTGATAAATGTCAAAGGAATGAACCATACACACTAACATTTGTTCAAAAATAGTTAAGGATAGGCGATGAAAAACAGGCCAGCCAACAATTACTGAATGGGAAAAGATGAAACAACAATTAAAAAGAAAAATCCCAGGCTTCCCAATATCAAGATGACCTCCAAGATCAACTTATATCACTTTAACAAGGAATTACGACTGTTACAAAGTATAAAGTGAAGTCTGATGTGCTTTATATTAGTTGTGAAGGAATGAACACTAAGAAACAGTTCCTCCTTGCAAGAATGATTTTTAAAAAATTTTGAAGAGTTAACCATGCAAAGGACTAGAGGCCGAACGTTGCTTATCACAGTATTTAGAAACATCATCTATCAAAGAATCAAAATATCAATGAGATGATTCTAGCATAAAAGAAACTCCTAAAGTTTATAAGCCAACAACAATTAACCTTCCCACAGAACAAGGTAATCTATACGCTAAAGGAGAGAGAGCCACGGAAATAAGTGCTTTAAATGTTATTATGCATATGACTGCCCAGTAAATGTTTACAACGAAAAGAATAAAGAATATTCTGGTTATGATTCCAGAGAAGTGTGAGGCTTTCTTATCTACTTTTAAATTTTTTGGAGTGATTCCTAAACTACGGATGTGATTCCTAGTTCCTTATGAAGTCTAGATATGATTTCTAGTAATATGAAGCTTGCAATCTTTATATAATCTATTTTGTCTTATTAGTTGGTATCAAGCCTAAATCTGCTATAGTTTATTTAAGGCTTATTTTTAGCCTAAGATCGTATTACTATTCCAATTTTCAATTTGCGTGGAGCCTGCCCTCTAGTCATGCAGCATTAATTTCAAGTTATTAAAATGTGAAAAACCCAAACTTTTGCCTTAGTTCTTCATCGTCATAGAGCACTAGTCACCTGAAACCCATATTTTTAGCCCCAAACATACGACTTGAATCACAGTCCAGCAGACAAACACCAAATCCAATCTAACATCTTTAAAAGATACCAAGCCACAAAGAACCTCTCTCCTGACAAACAAATAAAAGATAACTTTACTAATGGCAGCAGAGAGTTGCAGAATATTGCAAATAAAAACAACCTTTTGAACTACACCCAATACTGTTTTAGCCTCATACTGATGATTAAATTTCTTTTCTTAGCAAAAGAATAAGAATCAATTACTTATCCAAAAACCTAATTTCTCCCCCATACTGTTTTGACCTCTTACTGAAACTACTGAGCTTTCAAAAATACTCCTAAGTCAAGTATTTTGTGATAATGAGAAGAAAGTTACAACTGAATACCCAGTGCTTTCAAGTTAAGAAACAAAAAATCTGGAAAACGCTATTACAAGAAAACAAAAAAGAAGTAAAAGCATGGAACCCAAAAAAGTTGAACTTTAGGGTTTTATATATCCCCAAATAACCAATCTTTATATCGGGCAAACAAACTATACAAACAGAACGGAGACAAAGAAGGGAAAGAATCAGAGTGACGTAACAGATGGGAGGAGAATTGAGAAATCAGAAGGCCAAGAAAGGAGAAGAGTATGTACCTGTGTTATTAGACGCCTCCAAGCCATGGCCTGTTAAAGAGTCTTTTAAGTCTCGCTCGTTGCTTTCCTTAATCTTTCTCTATCTATACAAATTATTCACTCCGAAGAATTCAGTGTGGTGTGCCTTCGAGGAGTTGTATGGTTAGCGACAACACGTAGGAAATGTGCGTGTGAGAGACGGACAAGTAGGCTAAGAAGAAAGGAAAGGGTGGTGGACAAGAAGGATTGGGGGCGTCAGATTAATCTTAATCTTAATCAGCTGATTGAGTTAGCGGATTAATCTTAATATGCTAATTTTAAAAATGCTACTGTCAGAAACGTTTTCCTCCAGCGGCCGAGAAATTAAAGGATTAGAAGACCATTATATTCAAAAATTATTAAAAATTAGAGAAAGAGATAAAGATTTATAAATTTGATTTAATTTCTACAAATTTGAAAAAATTAATCATTAAATTAAAATTTAAAATATTTAATATTAAATTAAAATTTCCAAAAAATTAAATATCTTAAATTTATTATCTCTAGCTATATTACATTAATTACCTTTGTATACATCAGATATTTTGGTCTTTTTTATATCAATATTTAGTATATAACATTATTATTACTTGAATATTGTGCTTAATTTAATTTAATTTTATCTGAAATTAATAAGCCAAATTTAAATTAATTATTTTTATATAAGTTCAAAATTTACAAGATTGATATAAACAAATTTTTAAATAAT
>JANZLF010000008.1:40134916-40147712 GCA_026546835.1 Erythroxylum foetidum | reverse complement strand
AGAAAGAAGAAAAGCTGAGAGCCTGAAGAGGCTAAGTGAGAAAAAGAATACTTGTTGTAAGAGACCTGAAGAGGCTCAGTGAAAAGAATACTTGTCCTTTTGTGAAGTATAGTGAAATCTCAGAAGGGATTCTGAGGACTGGACGTAGCCCACGGTTTGGGATGAACCAGTATAAAATTGTTGTGTCGATTCTCACTCAGATAAAGCTCATATAGTATTTTGGCTTTGTAAAGAGCTACTTTTACTCTTCTTTTACGTCGAACTCATTGTGCTGTTGTATTTAGTTTCACTATAGTTAATAAAATTCCTTTTAATTTACAAAAAAGATAGTTTCACTCAAAATGCAAAAAATTGAACTCTTGAGCCTTGAATTTGCAAATGACTTCCTTTTATTTTCCAAAATTGATGATAAACCATTTAATCTGCTAATGTTTATATTAAACTCATTCAAAATCCTATTGGGCCTCTTAATCAACTACATTAAAAGATATATGCTTATTAGAGCTTGAATAACAGATATAACTCCTTAGTTATCTTGAATCTCAAACATTCAAATCAAGGTTCCTCCTCTTCTCTATCTAAGCATTCTAATTACCACAAAATATTAAACTTTATGGATTGCAATCCACTTTTGAAGAAGAATCAAAAGAGGATCAATAATTGGTGAAACAAAATTTTATCCTTTGCTTATTAGGTACAAATGATAAACTGTATATTAAACTCTCTCCACACATATTGGTCCTGTCATATTTTCCTATTGACTAAGGTCATTAAAAGGATTTTGAGATGCTTCCTTTGGTATGGAGAATAAAAAAAGAATACTTTTCAAAGGTTAAATGGTTTGAGTTATATAAGCCTAAAAAAATGGAGGATAGGGTATTATTTTTGTGGCATTAGCTAACATAAGCCTCCTAACTAGCAAAATCTAGGGAATGTTAACTAATAAGGAGTCTCCTCAGTTTTAATGGGCTCATATATATTTCCTTAAAAGAAACTTAAGCAAAGGCTCGCATTCCTAGTTTATGAACCAACTTTTTAGGTTAAGGGAATCGCTTTGGTTTTAGGATTGTTTATGGAAAAAATGATTCATTTTGGATTGATAATTGGAGCAAGTTTGGACCTCTTTATAAGACCAACATATTCCTTGCACTCAAAAGCTTATTCCTTAAACCTTCCGAAGTTAAAGAACTCATAGATAGGAATAATTGGGCTTACTATACATCTTTGTTTGGTAACCTAAAACCAGATTACTCACTGCAACGTTTAATGGATGACCATTATGACTGGTTAAAGCATTCCACTACGAAATACTCCAATGCCTAATGCAGAAAGTTCTTAACTCCTAAAAGTCAAGGAATGGATTGGTATGGATAGTATGATGCAATAAATTATCTCCAAAAGTCTTATTTCTATTGTAACTATCTATAAGCAAAGACTAGGGACAAGGAATAAACTAAGCTTCCTCAACACTTCCTAAATTTGTTGCCTATGTAAGAAAGAGCATAAGAAACTTCAACACGTTTTCTTCAAGTGTAGTTCTCTGCTAAAATATGGGTTATGACATAAAAGCTTTACAACATCTATATTAGAAGCCTAAACTATACATATATATTTAATAACCTTGTACAAGTAAATAGTATAGCAAAAGGAGATAAAACCATTAGCATCATTGCTTATGGTATTGTAATGTATTCCATATAGTCTAAAAGAATTCCAAAATGTAGCAAAATGATATATGTGTCCACTTTGGCACAAGAAAACCAAAGTAGACAAATAAGCTTGGTTTTATAAGAAAGATAAAGCTAACAAATAAGTGGTTATTTATGGGAATCTCTAACCCTTTCTCATTTTCTCTGCATAAGTTGCAAAAGAGAGAATGCATGCAGGAGCTTCTCCCTCCCACACCTAAGGCTCTCCCAAAAACATTGAGTTCTCTCTCGTATTCTTATCTCTTTGAGTCTTACGAGGCTTGGGATTTGGAGTGTGAATTAAAGTGAATAACTATGGTAGCTGCTCATAATATCGAGAAAGGGCAAATTCGAGCTACTTGGAGTTATTAGAGCATAAGGTGGACTTGTAAAGTAAGCACAAGAGAAAATAACTTGTCAAGTTTGAGAGGTAAGGTCTCACCATACCTTCCAACACAAACTGTGTCCAAGGTAGTGAGAAAACAAGCAATCAAGTTACGTATAAAATATTCCAATAGGTGAAAGACCAAATCTTGATAAACCATATTCAAACCACTTATACCTTTTCTTTGGCTTCGAAATGGTCTCTCTCCTGATTTCCTAAGCTAACCATAACGGTGACTAACGGAGGAATGTAGTTTCAAAACATGTGTTTGCACTTTCCAACTAGAAACATTTGAACTTTACTTATTAATGCTTAAGCTCTTTGTTAAGTCCATTGTCAATGTTGCTCTATTGCTTTATGTTTTGTCATTGTAATATCCTTTACAAAGATTGCTTGCACCTATAAATTCTTTTTTAAATGAATTATTTAATTTTCAAAAGATAATTAAAAGATTTTAATTTTTGTTTGAAAAATAGAAACTAAAATTAGAAAATAAAATAAAACAAAAATAGAAGTAAAAACAGACAATTCCTTAGTGTAAAAAACTATCTGACCATTATTTTAATGGCATTCATGGCCATTAAAGCCAATATTACAAAATAATTACAAATATACTTTTATATATAAATATTTTAAAAATAATTAATATGTTTAAAAAATATGTTTAATAGAGTTATTAAATTAATTTATTAAATTATAATTATAATTTTAAAAAATTATTCACAGCTGAATACCAATGTTAAAACCAATAGGAACAGTAGGACATCCCCAGGCATATATATGTACAGGAACAAAACTATGTAGAACAACCCTATAGTTATCTTTAGGCTACAAACCCTTGAATCATTACATATTTAGAAGTAGAACAACCGCTTCCCCTATGCTGATTTCATTATTTTTGCATCTATTTCTGTTTCATCTGCTCCATCTCTTAGGACTTAGAAGACCAAAAGAAAAAGGGTTATATTTCGAATTGCGTACATAGAGGATTCTGAAATTCCTGATCGAAAATGATTGCTCCTATATTACCAGTGATTCCTTACGGCTATGGTTAATAATCAGTTATAGCCTGATTCCCAGGAACATAGAAACGAGAAACTACGTACAACCCGGCATTTTCCTCGTCGCAAGTTAGAAATTATGGAGTTTTGAAGAAGATACAGTTGATTGGGGTAGAGAAATTTTCCCAACTTGTAATTTTTCTCTGAGTTGCAGATAATGAGTAGAGATGACGATGACCCAGGAGAAAAGGAAGGGTCTAACTCACCGGCAACGGCGGTGCGACACCAATGGTTGACGAATTTTCAAAGGGATCTCATGGCGGGGGCGGTGATGGGTGGGATAGTGCATACCATTGTTGCCCCAATAGAGAGGGCTAAGTTATTGCTTCAGACCCAAGAGAGCAATCTGGCCATTGTGGGTATGGGGCGTCAGAAGTTCAAGGGCATGGTTGATTGCATTGTACGAACCGTCAAAGAAGAAGGCATTTTGTCTCTCTGGAGAGGCAACGGTAGTAGCGTGCTTCGCTACTATCCTTCAGTCGCTCTCAATTTCTCTCTCAAGGTACCAGTATATGTCGTATAATTGGATGTTACTTGTTGTACATGCATTTTTTGGTTTTGCATTCAAGATGATTGCTAAAGTGTCTCACTAGTTTTACATTCGTTTAAGGGGTCCTTTCTTTAAAAAAAAAAAAGCTTTCGGAATTTTCATTTGCTACTTTTGATGAAAAAATAAACAAGTAGTTAATCCACATTAAACAAGTTAAGCACTTTGCTTTTATAAATCAAGAGAAGCGAGACGTCCATTATTTTCATTTCAGTTGATATAAGAGAAATGTGGCAATAGATTACAGACTTTGTAGTTTCCATTAGAATTCATGCAAAATTTCATATTGGTGGTTGTGGTTTTTTTTTTGGGATGTTTGAGTGGTGAATTGAACGGATTTGCAAACTGATGTCTGTCTCATTAGGTGTTAGCTTTTCTCTGATATCAACCATGACAACTATTGAGTTGTGCTAATATATGTAGTAATTTTGTTTTCCTATTTTGTTATATTTCTAATTTGTCAATAATTGGTGGTCGATTTTTAGTGAAGGAGTCCCTTGTATTTTTCTAAGTAGTAGCAGGGGAAAAGGTGAGTAAGGTAGACATTTCCTGAAGCAGTAAATAAAGTGACTGCACTATAATCCAAGGAGCAGAATCTTTGGATATTATTCTGGACTTTGTTTTTGGTGGCAATGGGGAGCAGTCTTGAAGGCTTTGGTGATTGAATAGCAGCGTTATGGGAAGATAAATTTTGAGATTGGTTTAGACTTATAAGACAAGGAAGTTTGTGGAAAGATGCTGAAAGGGATACTTTTTCATTATTTATTACAACTTTTACAAGCTCTTAGACATTTTATTCTCGTGAATCAAAGCTTTTGATTGTTCTTGAAATTATTTAAAACTAATTTAAGTTGGATATTCATATATTTGGATTCAAAGATTTTGGGAGCTATTGATTTGAGATGTTTACCGAAAATTATCTCCTTAAAAATGGCTTAGGTATTAAATATATGCGCATACCATGTTAACATGCAGTAAGCCCAAAAGTCTGTTTGAACCCTATAATATTACAAATTTAATCTTTCGAGTTAAGCAGCCATATTATGTATTATTCACTGTTACTATTTTCCTAAAAATGACTGACCTGTTGCTGCTTTTTCCACCACTGCCTATTTTTAGTCCTGTAGTGATGTTAAAACATCCTGTTTATTATTGTTGTTCATAGTTACATTGTTCAAGGAACCATGTAGATTTGACGTACAATTGTGGATTGTTTTAAGTCTGACAGCCTGCTGTGTTATTGCCTCGAATAATATCTCAATTGTTTATTTTGAGATTAACTTTTTATGCAATTTAAAATGCCGATTCATGATAACCAATTCTTTCCAATGAAGATATGGGATGGAAATGTCGATTAGATTAATGGCCACAATAGATGCTGGATGCATCTAATTCCAAAAGTTATCGTTTAGTACTAATTATTATTTCAAGAGATGAACTTCAGATAACTATTTTAAGTTAGGTACTATTAATATTCCTGGACCTATGGTGAGAAGAAAGGCTTCTGTCTCTGATTGCACATGGTTCATTCAAGGGATTAATGAGTCACTCTGAAATTGTAGCTTGCAGGATATGGGAACTGACAAATAACTTGAATTTGGTAATAGTTTCCAGATGAAGGAGGTATCTGCTGAAATAGGTAAAGCAAAGTTGCTCACCACAATCTTACAATGTAAGGAACTAGAATTGACTTGGCTTTATGTTTGATATCATGAGTGGTTGCTATGTTTGGTAAGGTTAGAATTTTCACGATTGAAATACTGTAAACCTGAAGTAAGAGATGCAAAAGAAATATTGCAGACAGGAAAAGGAAGTGACAGGAAGGTAGTCACACCTTTCAATAGATGGTACTTAGAGCTCCAAAAAATTCATTGTAAGAGCACTGATATAATCTGTGATGTGAAAGCTAAGCCTGCTATGTTGATTAAATTGAATTTTTAATGCACTGGAACTCAACCAATGGTCAAGCAACCTCAAATTTCTGACATCAAGTGTCGTATACTAAAGTATAGGTTGGATATGGTGTTGCTGCCATAGTGCTTTCCTGTGAGGCTGCGACTTCTCCTATGGTTTACTAACTTGAATGTCCTAGGAATCAGTGGTTGAATTAATTGCTATATAATTATCTGTCAGTCGCCTTTTGAGCTTGGTATTTTTCCTTCTAGTTCAAATTAAACTTTTAGGTGTTGGTGATGTTGTTATTTTTCTCTTTAGAGTCACGGATGTAAAATCAAAGAAATAGACCAACATGTTATCCATTAGATTGCAATTTGTGACATGAGGGCATCTACCCTAGCTGAGGGTTTATAAGGTTGGGTTCTTAAGATGGTAAAAACGACCTTCTGAGGTTATACTTGTAGCTGAAGTTAGTAAAAATGACCTTCCAGGTTGTACTTGTAGCTGAAGTTAACACCGTGCCTGGTATCAATATTGTTATAGGAGCAAATTTTTAGAATCAAATCCAAATAGCCTTTCTAAATCTTAATTGACTTTAGATTTGGAAATTACCTTTTCTGATTATTGTGGGATATTTCCAATTAAATAAGGAATTTTTTTATTTGATGATTAAATGGTCTTAATTAATCCTGCAGGATCTCTATAGAGACATATTGAGAAGTGGCAATGCTCAGGACGGTCATTTTCCTTCTGGTATACCTGCAAACTTCATCGCTGGGGCTGCAGCTGGCTGTACAACATTAATCTTAATCTACCCACTTGATATTGCACACACCCGCCTTGCAGCTGACATTGGAAGAACTGATGTTCGCCAATTTAGAGGTATTTACCATTTCTTGACTACCATATGCAAGAAGGATGGCATTCGAGGAGTTTACAGAGGGCTTCCTGCGTCGCTCCAAGGTATGGTTTTTCACAGGGGTCTATATTTTGGAGGCTTTGATACAATGAAGGAGATTTTGACTGAGGAAGGTAATTCTGATTTGGCATTGTGGAAGCGATGGGTTATGGCTCAGGCAGTTACAACTTCTGCAGGGTTGTTGTCATATCCTTTGGATACAGTTCGGAGGAGGATGATGATGCAGTCTGGGCTAGAACAGCCAATGTACTATAGTACGCTTGATTGTTGGAAGAAAATTTATAGCACGGAAGGGGTGGCTTCATTTTATCGTGGGGCAATGTCAAATATGTTTCGAAGTACCGGTGCGGCTGCTATCTTGGTTTTGTATGATGAGGTGAAGAAATTTATGAAATGGGGTGGGCTATAGCATGAGTAGTTTCTGCTACTGAGCAGCGGATTAGGGTAGAGTGAAGTCAAGATATTGTAAAGTGGGAATGTTTTACACACAAAAATTTACAACACTAGAGGATATTTGAGGTGCCGGCTGAATTTTAGTAGCTCTGATGATTTTTCCATAACAAATAAAAGAGCAGGTTTTGGTTTTGGTTCATGTAAACGCTTATTGACTGATATATTCCTGATGCTTCCTGTTTCAGTATTCTGTATTCCAGTTTGGTTCAAGCACATGCGAGAGAGTAGTGCTGTTGGCCACTCGTCATTAAACTTCCAATTGGCTAGTGATAATTATTCTTATTCTTTTCGAATAATCTTTTTAATTTTTAAAATCAAGTGTCAGTATTATAATTACTCATAACTCGATGCCTATTTTTAATATTTCCTTGAAATGAAGCACCATAACTATACACCCTAAATCCTTCTTTCAAAGCCAACATTTGTGCAAGCACACCTCTTTAATTTAATGGTTATATAAAGAAAATTCAGAATTTGTGCACCACATTACCAACCAAAACTTTCGATACCGTCTGATGAAGATGATTTAATATCATGTCTAATAATAATGTTCTTGTAGATTTTTTTAATGGTTATATAAAGAAAATCTAGAGTGGAGTACTAAAAAAAATAGAATATGATGATTCTAATATTGAAATTTTATCGATAATTGTTAAGCACAAATACAAAATTTAATAAATATTGGGAACTTCAACTTCGTACAAAAAGAAGTTGCATAACTACTACTTTCATTTTGCCATATATGGCAAGGTAAGATTAACCTTTACAATTGTTCTGAACAAAAACTTTATAGCCTAATCAATAAGGCTAAGATAGTTTAAGATGCATCTTCCAAAGGCTCTTCTTCCCCAATAAAGGAATTTATTAGTCAGCACATTAAGCCAAAAGAGGTTACTCATGATAATATCTCTCTAAGACTTGATGTCATGTGTAAATTGAGAATACAGAGAAATATCATGATTAATAGTCTTCCAAAAAGTCATCTTTTTGTTAAAAGCACATTATAAGGTAATGAAAGATTTATACTCTTTACAAAATATCGGTACCTGCTATATTGATTTTTTCTAGAGTATATCCTAGGTTAAATTTTTTACAAGGCGTTTAGCCTTAAACTATTCAAGATTGGTATGATTTTGGAATGATAAATGCTATATACTTTGACTAACCTAAAGTTTCCTGAGATATCACTACTTACCAGATGGATTCAAGAAAGGGTTAAGGATCATTATCTAAATAATCCTATAATGACTTTGAAAGATACCTTAGTATTAAAGATATTATCTGCTAATCCGAATTTTTATGAAGTTGAATGATATGATGCTTATCATTTCATTACTTTCCAAAATGTAGAACATGCTCTCATTATAGTGGATACTAAGTTAAGAAAAAAAAATTCTAAATGCATCAAAAGTGATATCCATTACAGAAGAGGAATCAAGATGAGAACTGTTATTTTTGACATAAAGGCAACATTTAAAAAGGGATTTCAAACCTATGTGAGAAAATGAAAATTTTCTTCTTTAATGATAGCCCCAGATAAGAAAGCATCGTTGACTGCTGAAAATTTTGTAAAAATGAAGATAAACATGATTGAAAGAAGCAAGATAAGATCTAGCCATAAAGTAGGAAGGTTTCGTCCTCTTCGTAAACATGCAGAAAATATATGTCCTTCTTAGATAAGTGGTTGGAAGACATTTAAAGGAATAGATAAAGGTAAAGCATATGGCGTCTATACATACAATGATGATTTTAAATCAAAAAGATAAGTAGATAATATGAAAATATCTCCAACCACTTTGATAAAAAAGAATCCACAATCAACAACAAAAGAATTTATTTTCTGAAAAAAGTTGATAAGATGTAAATTTTGTTAAAGTCTAGAATCCGAACTTCAATTTTGTGTGTATAAATAAACCCCTTAAGATAATAACAGGGCATTAAGCAATCTCCATAGACCTCATCTTTTTAATATCTTTTACAATGACATAAAAATTTCTCCTTTTTGCATATACAATTTACAACTTTTATTTTAAATGGTTGAAAGAAAACAATAGCCAAAAACATAAATAAATAATTGCATAAAAATAAAAATAAAAACTCAAAATATAATAAAGATAAAAGTAAGAAACTAAATAAATAAACAAGAAAAACAAATGAGTAAATAAAATAAGCAAGCAATTGAAAAAGAAAAAGAAAAGAATACGAAATAAATACATCAAATAACTAAAGGAGCAATTGTTGCAAGCAAAAATCTTTAGGTTAATTAAAAGATATGCAAACCAAAAGAAAAAGTTTGAAAGTCTTATGAAAAGAGAATGACCTCTCTATGTGGGGTCTTCTACCTATATTCTAGTTTGGCTAAATTTCCTATTGAGAGCTAAGTCCTTGATATATCCTTCTTAATCACCTCTCCCCTTTTTTTGGGGTTTTCCTTTTCTCTTTTTACAACCCTTAAGTACAATCTTCTCGCATCTTCTCCTTGGGATGACAGGATGTCTTGTTTTAACATGTTAAAAGCACATAAGCCTTATCTCCCTTAATTTTCTTTCAATGTTAGCCACCCCTAACTTGTTAAAAGCATATAAGCCTTATCTCCCTTAATTTACTTTCAATGTTAGCCACCCCTAACCTGTCTCTTACCACTACATTTCTAACATTATCTCTTCTTGTAAGGTTGCACACCTAATAGAGGATCCTCATCTATGCCACTGTTAATTTTGATTATACACATATATGATGGGCCAACACTTTGCCTTATAAAACATGGCCGGCCTAATTACTTAATGGTAGAATTTAGCTTTTAACTTGAATGATATCTTCTTGTCATATAAAACTCCTGAGGCTCCCCTCCACTTAAATCATCCTAATTTGATACGGTGAATTATGTCATTCTCTATCTCCTAACTAGTTTAGATGATGAATCCATGGTACCTAAAACAATCTTTTTGTAGTATAAATTATGTACCAATTGTGATCTCCACATCGGATGCAACCCCGTGAGCCCAAAAGTTATACTCTGATAACTCGGTCTTAGTCTTGCTCATTTTAAAACTTATTTACTCTAGTGTATCTCTCCTAAGTTATAGCTTGACATTAGTACCTTATTTTGTTTCATCTACTAAAATAATATCATCAACAAACAATATACACTAACACACATCTCTTTGAATATTCTTAGTAAGCTCATCAATCACTCTTATAAATAGGAAGGGGCGTAATGAGGATCCATGGTGTAACTCGATATTGATAGAAAAATGGGGTGACGAGGATCCTTGATGTAACTCGATATTAATAGAAAAATGTTTTATATATCCTCTTATCATCCATACTCTAATCTTAACATCTTTATATATATCCATAATTACTCGTAAATAGCTGATAGGAATCCCTTTAGCTTTGAAAGAGCTCCATATAACTTTCCTAAGTACATTGTTATAAGTCTTCTCTAAATAAATAAGAACTATATGTAGGTCCCTCTATCTACCCTTATAATATTTTATTAATTGTCTAAGGAAATGTATGGTTTCTGTCGTGGATCTTTCCTAGTCTAAAACTAATAGAGCAATTAGTTATTGATGTAGACTAAGTCTTCCTTATCTTGTAACTGAATCCTGGATTTATGTATTTAGTTATTATTTTGTTAGGTCTGATGTATATTTATACACCTTCATATGTAATCATCAAAACACAAGAATTACGATTCATTCAGATTCTTTATGGTATCAAAGATGCACAAGCTTAACAACAATTTTTTTTCGATCTTGCAGACTGCTAATCATGACCAATGAAGTCGATTCAACCACCACCATTCAAGATGCTACACTCCCAGGGAACGCTATTGTCTTTCAGACTGGTATCTCGTCTGATGGCAAGCTCACATAATCAAATTACCCTGCCTAGAGGGTACAAATAAGGGCTCTTCCCATTGGTTATAATCTTATCAGCTACATAGATGGATCAACTCCATGTTCCACTAAGGATGGACCACACAAATTGTTATGGATTTGTCAAGACCAATTTCTTCTCCATGCTATCTTGACCTCCGTATCGCAGCCAGTTGTGTCGCTGCTAGGGTCAGTCTTGACCTCTCATCAAGCATGGGATCTGCTTTTGAGCACTTTTGCTAGAAAATCAAGGTCTCGGTTAATGTCGTTAAAGGAATGACTGATTTATCTTCAAAAAGGGGACTTCAATATTTTTGACTATTTGAAATAGATCAAAGTTATCGTAGATGAAATTGCGATTATTCATTCACTAGTTGATGACACCGATTTGAATATACACACACTTAATGGCCTTTCCACCGATTACAAGGCAGTGAGAGTAGCGTTGTGTGCTCGAGAATCTCCAAACAGTTTTGCCGAGCTTCACGAGAATCTCGTAGATCATGAAAACTATCTTAATTGTCAAGCTCGACTTCAGGATCAGCAGCCTCTTCAGACTCCATCTGCTTATGCCTTCAACAAAAATCGTCCACATCAATCTGTAGGGCACAAATCTAAACAACATCACTCATCTAGTGCTACTGAAAATAGATCTGTCCTGTGTCAATACTACGAGAAACTTGGACACACTGCGAAAACGTGTCGTAAACTCCATGGAAGGCCTGCTCGTTTTCTCCCTGGCACGAATTGGTCCGCTCCAACTGCTAATCTTGCACACAATAATTAGTCACCTCCTGGACAATGGATTTTGGATTCTAGTGCGTCCCATCACGTCACAAACGACCTCCGAAACCTGTTTGTTCACTCTCCATATGCTAGATCTGACCAACTCCAAGTTGGTGATGGTTACAATCTACCGCTAGTAAACACTGGTAGTTTCGCTCTCTCTGTGTAGCGTCCCCTTACTGCAGGGTTCATACCAGGACGCCCGTAGGTCATTCCGATACATATCTTACGATAAGGGTGAGCTACGAACAACCACTACTGTACTTCTCATGGCATCATAATATTAAAACATCAGTATAAAATAACAAACTTTTTGAACCAAAATGTTCCTCATTTCATTTCATCAAAATCAGAAGTTTATGCATCTGTCAGCGATCACTGTCTGTACATCACTCCAAAAAAGACCTAGTACAACCTGCTACATAAATAGGGAAAATACAACAGTTCTATCTAGCTCATCCCAAAAGTCCCAACTGACCGACCTGTGAGCCATGACTTCTCTTGCCAACACGATCTACACGGCAGGAAAAGTCCCTCTGGGGCTAGGAGTCTAGTCTTGGTCCTGAAAAATATGTTGCAATTTGGGTGAGTTTGCGAACTCAGTGAGGTAATCATCATCGATGGTTCACTAAATTCATGCAACAATCAAGCATATCACAGTTATTTCATAATTTCATATACATCCACATACATCAGAAGTACCACATGATTTTCACATAAGTATAAGGCATTTTGCCTTTCACTCAATCAAATATATGCAAGCAAATGCATATGAAATGCGCGTGTGACACTTTTCTCATTTATTACGGTGTTGTGACCGAGCGCCTAAACTGTCCCAATATGGGTGCATTAATCGTTGATCTTGAGGCCCTGAATCACTGTGGGGCTCGAGGCCCAAATACATTGAGCTTCTAGCTCTTGGTTGCTGCTCCGGTCACAACTGTCATTAACTGATCATGCATTCATGCATGGAATGCATGTAAGTGTAAGTCGTGTACAAGTCGACTTGTTACAAGGGATAAGTCGACTTACACGCATCTAGTACCGATAAGTCGACTTGTACAAGGGATAAGTCGACTTATGTATGGACGGTACTGTTTATTTGTGCCCTAAAGGCAATCCCCTTTAGCGCATTTTATTCAAAGTCGTGTACAGACTTTATGAATAAATAAAGAAA
>JANZLF010000008.1:40086729-40108374 GCA_026546835.1 Erythroxylum foetidum | reverse complement strand
AAAGTACATTGTTGTCATTAATAAGAACATCTTAGAGACTAAATTAATTCCAAATACTATTAGTTTCATTCTAGCAAGATATCTACAAGTAATTTTTAAGCATGAAGGCTCCTTTATCGACAATTTAAAAATTGGGAGATTATAAATTCAACATTTTAACTTGTGAAGGTATGAAATTTAGTGAGTAGATGTTGTGGAAACCAACATCACTAATACAATATTCTAAGATTTATTATAAAGGTTAAGGTTTAGATTAGCAAAGGTAAGAGGATAAGGTGCTTTATAGGTCAAGAAAAACAAAAGAGTCAAATAAATGAAAGGGAGCTAGTTAGGCATAATTGGAGGGAAACTAAGAGGAGAAAGAAGGGAGGGCAAGGACTTCTACTAGCAAAGTTAGAATTTAGAGCTATTAAAAAATAAGATACTAAACATAATAACTGGGAGTAGTACGCAAAGAAATAATGAAGTTATCAAGTAAAGATTTAGGGTAAACATTTGGATGAAAAGGAAAATGAAGTAAGGGCTAAAGAACCTATCGTAAAAGGAGAGGTAGGCAATAAAGAAATAAGGTAGACAAACATAGAGAAAAGGAAAAAGAGAAAAGGAAATTAGGCTTCCAAAAGCTCAAATCTCTAAAGTAGGGAAATAATGTATATTTTAGAGTAGTAGATATGTGTACAAATAAGAAGGGAATGTAAGGAGAAGAAAGGAGAAGGAAAGAAATATTAAGGAAAATAGAAAAATGAAAATGCAAAGGTTGTAAAGAATTAAAGGCTTAAAGGGTAAGCTTAGATAAGACAAGCACATTTGCACATACGCACGTGCGTGCATGAACACACACACACACACACACACACACTATCCATCATCTTTTTAGCACTTTGTTATTAAGATTCTAACACACTCTAACCTTCACCTTTCTAACATTTTGTTATTAAGATTAAAACTATCATATTTCTTCTTTACATCTACCATCCTCTTTTTTTTCCTTTTATTTATGTATAATTTCCTAAATGCTACCCTTTCTTCATTTTGGGAATCTCAATTTCGTCTTTATAGGTTTATAGATTAGCTAGTGCTAATGATTCCGTAGCAGTAAACAATTCACATCTTTAGCTCACACAACATAATGTTACAAGACTAAAAGAGAAAGGTTGCACACACTTATATATGGGTACATTCTTCTTTCTATAACCTAGATGGTTAAGGAAGGGACTTACATCCATGCATCTCTTTAAAGCCCAACTAATAAAAAGGGGATGTTAAAAGAAACACAATTAGGATCTAAGTAAAATCTAAAGGACAAACATCATTCATAATTCAAGAAGAAGGTTTATGAGAGTTTAAACCAATTTGGTGAAATGTGTGTAATAAGTGACTTGGATTGTATGTTTTTTTTTTTACTTTAGACTTAGGATCACTATTTTAAAAAGTAAATAAAACCTTCTATGATCTTTAGTTTAGTTAACCATAAACTCATATGATAATGTTTCTTTAGATGATGTTTTGTGCTTAATACGTACATGCATAGTATACAAGTTCATAACTAAAATCTTTAAAAATACATTAATGAATAAAATTGATATGTTGTATTTTATGAATACTTAATAAAAAGAGAAAAATAAAGATTTTTAGAAATATCTAAATTAGGTCAAAAGCCATAGGTCAATAGGTTAGTTAATACCATAGGTCAGTAGGTTAGTTAATAATTGAAGTCAAATTAGTTTAGCCAAATGTTAAAGAAAAGTATAATTTAAGTCCATATTCAAAACTTTAATTAATTTTACTTTTATTCAAACTTAAACCTAACCCAATTTAATTAGTTTTTTTAGGCTTTATCTAGCTCAAGTTATTATAATAGTAAAAACCTTAGCCATAGGTTTGAATCATAATCTAACATTTTCTAAAATATCTACATAAGTTGTTACTATTATTTATTGATAACATAAAACTTTCCTAAAATGAAAAAAAAACAATTCCTACAAAAGACTAAACATAATTAAAACTTGACTAAAACAAACTACTAATGAAAAAAAGGAAAATAAAATAAGTGCAACAAAATTAAAATAGACAAGGTAAACTTGACATAATTAATGGGCTATTAATCTTGCAAAATTTACCCAAACAAATTAATGGTTTCATTATTATTACAGGCATTGGATGGAAGGTAGAAGTTATGCTAATTTAAGTTCACCATAGCTCAATTTGCCAATGAACATGTCTCTATTGTTTATTCTCACCTTTGACGTTTTGATTTATAATTATGGAAGCCATTGGATAATACCAAAAGAAATCTTAAGATATTTTTAGATAGAGAAAGTGTTAATGTAGAAACAACACAACAATAGATTTTAATATAAGTCCATATAGTAGTGATTTGTTACAAATCTCTTCCCTATAAGAGCATTCATCTTATCCCATGATTTTGTGGATCTCTTTACATTCCTCCTCTTATATGTTTCCAATTGATCTCACTAAGCAACTACATAATCAATTAATATAATCACTTCCAACTTTATCTTCTTATCCTCATAATAGTGATGGAAATCAAATATTGGTCTTATCTTCTTTTCCTACTTTAGATATTTCTTCATATTTCTTACCTTGGAAAGAAATAATATTAATCTAAATCTCTATAAATTTGTATGTAGGGTATATCGCCGTATATATTCTATTTTACCACTATCTTGGCCGTTATACACCCTTCAAGGATCTCTTGCATTCATAATTAGTCTCTTTGATTTAAATAGACTACATCAATTCTAGACGTCAAACCAACATCTTTCTTACTCCACTTATCGTTCCAATTTCTTATCAATTCAATTAGAGATATTCGATTATTCTTGTCCTTTTTTTCATTGTTGGAAATTTATGGTACTTGTCCCCTTTGTACATTACAATCAATTCAAAAGCATTCTTTATATCTTTGTGCATTACAGTCATCTTCTCAAAGCCTCCTTGTAACTCTTATAAAATAAAGAACGGGTCTTGTTTTGAGGTATAGAAGCACCCTTAGAAGATGATAAATTGAAAGCCAAAAAAAATTAACTAATAAAAATATGCACAACCCTTCCTTATATATTTAGAAATTAAAGAAGTAATCCAGTTGTGTTTCACTCAATCTTGGCTTTTATCAAGGTGGAATCTTGATGTCATCTTTTCCTATTTTTCTTCTTAAGCTTTTAAAAGGACTAAATCTAAACTCAATATGGGATATACTTTACGACAAACCCAAAATTCTTATAGAATTTTAGCTAAATAAAAATGTTTAAATTATCAAGGAAAACATTAAAAAGGAATTCAAGAAGGATTAGAAGCAAAAGGAGTTTAAAAAAAATAGTGGGAAGGATTTCTCTTAAATCATATTGGTCTTTCATAAAATATTTGTTGCCTTATAATGGTTTTTAATTAGTAAGAAACAAAAAGGATTAGTTCCTTAAAAAGATAAATTGACTAGGATGCACTATTATACTAAAACATCTAGACAAGAGCTCCTCCTAATATCATCTTTATATTTATGATTCAATTATTTCAAAAGATTTTATAGCATGGACATAAAATATTTTTGATTCAATGAATTGCACTCTCTTGAGCTTTAACCACTTATTTTCCAAAAGATTAACCAATATCTCTTCGATAACTTCTAAGAACGAATTAAGTTATATGAAATTTATAAAATATTATTTTAACACCAAATATATGTAATGTTTAGTATTAATGCCTTAGCAAGTTTTCAAATTGATGCATGCAAATTCAAATTTAATTTAATTGCTAGTGTTATTGGTTAATATTATATACAACAAAGATATTTCTCAAGTACATAGCTCTTCCTTAAATAACTAATATTAATCCATAAAAAAATAACTATTAGTGTTATTTTTATTTAGAAATCAAATTATTTAGTTACTCATCTTCGCTGAATTAATGAACAAAGAAAAAAATTATAGAAATAATAAATCAGGTTTTCTAATGGAATCATGAATCTTTCATTCTCTCCCCTCAGTCCGTAAAATCTAAAATCCTTTTGTTTTTTGAAAATGAGTTGAAATTATCTAACATATTAAATAATGTACACTAGTGCCAAAATTACTTAAGTCTAATCAAAATAAACAACTACAAATATGTCTATATATGCATGCAATAAATGATTACAGTATTAAGTGCACTAATATGATAAAATAGCATAAGCAACTAAAATTAAAAAGAGAAAAGAGAATATAATTTCAAATAAAAACAAGAACAAAATGAAAAAGGAAAGGAAAGAAGTCATCTGACTGGGACAGAGAAATATGGTTATGGTGGGTGGACCCTGTTCCCTGCCCGCGTGACTTAATCATCTGAATAAAATTGCAGTTTCATCGTCATCGTGACGTTCCGAAAGAGAACACGTGGCTTCGGTCTCTTGCTTTCCTTGGGGCGTGGAGAAATCAATTAGAGTGGGCCCAGCAAACTTCCGGCCAATGTGCTCACTCCACGTGGTTCTTTGATGTGCCTGTGAATGTGATAGTGATTTTGGGAATTGTAGGGTTTGTGTGTTGTGGTCCCCACCACCATAATTCTGGAGAGTGTGTGTCCGTTGATGGTGGTAGATATGGTGTCTGCCATATCTTGTGGTGTGATCGATGATCATCTTTTAGAAGGCCCCACTTCACTTCATCCCTTCCCTCAATATTAGTTTTTGTTTGAAGGAAGAACTCAGTCGATCAAAATTGGCTGTTAAGTAAAAGACGAACGTCACTTCCCATCATATGTAGATGTTTTCTTTTTCTTTTTGCACATTCATCATATATTCTTTTGCTTTTTCATACAATCTTCAGCCTAGGCGCCAAACACATCCCGCTTTATTAGATTCCAAGTATTCTATTTTTTTTAATAAAAAAAAATCCGATTCAAATTCAGAAAATATCAAAATTTGCTTAATTTGATTTTAAATAATGTAATTCAATTAGATATGTTAATTTTTTAGCATTGCTTTTATATGTTATTCCCTACCCTGTACAGGACCTAAAAAGCTGAGTTGCACCCAAGTTTTTGGTTTTGCAGATATGTACATCTGACGACTTCCCTTTGCAATCCTTGCCTGCTTTGAATAGTACAGCCTCGTAAATGGATTGGGTGCCCAAGCTAACACTTGTTCTTTTTCTAAACTGTTTGAAAATCTGCTCTGCTGCCACATCTATATCTTATGCTCAAGACATGAATTTAAGTTTTACTCATATAAGATGTAACTAAAAACTATAGCTAGGTTCAATTTTGAAAGTTCAACCTAAGTTTGACATACATGCTTTCAAATATATCAGTTGATACTATATATGAAATCACTAATCAAATCATATTTTCTAAAGTCTACGGATGCAACATAATTAATTATATGGCTCCTGGAGGCCTTAATAAAACATGACGTTGTTGTATAAAATAATTATCGTTAGTTATAATTAGAGTAAATACATCAATGAATAAAGAGAATCTAATATTCACTTGCCCAGTTTTCAGTTATTTTCCTGATACTTCCATGATAAGATATGTTCCCATATAATCTACATTTTTTAAAAATTTTATTAATTTATTAAAACATAAGATATCAAACTAATTCAATATAATCGAATGTGAAACAAACTAAGATAATTAAATTTCTAAAATAAATGTAAGAATTAAAAACATATAAGAAATAATGAAATTTATTTTATATTAAATTATGAGGGTTATTGTATATTAGATTGATTTCAAGTCTACAAGCCTGTAAAAACAATTAATCAAAGACACTCAACACCCAAGTCATTTGATTAGAACTCCACATGTTGATGTTAGATTGATTTCAAGTCTACAAGCCTGTAAAAACAATTAATCAAAGAACTCCACATGTTGATGTTGATCTCTTCGAATCACTATGGCTCAAACGTAGGTCTAAAACTCGCGAGCTTGAAGAAAGAAGATATTATGCTAAATAAATCAAGTTCTATCCATAAACTAATTAAGGATGTTTTTTTAGACCTATATTAGAAATGAAACTCTTAATATGTGGCCTTGTTGGAGCATAATTATTTACAAGGTAGCCTTTCCAAGCTAACTAAAGGTACCTTTAGATAATACAGAATTTGTAACATAAGTTTTTCATATATGGGCTAATAATCAAACAATAATCGATCTAGAAGATTGATATAAACATCTTGCTAGGTCTGTGTCGAACAAGTTGGGAATTAGACAAGCATCGTTCCTTAAAATATTCTTTTAATATTCTCTATGGGATCTAGTTGTTCCTCATAATGCATAGACATTTCTACTACCTATAAGGTGATGAATCATTATTTAATGATTACTATTGATGTAATTCAATCTTGACCATCCATCCCTCTATATAAGGCATAAGATGTGGAAGATAGCTCACTTCAAGTTGAGCTTGTTTTTGTGAGAAAGTTCCATTAAAATGCTTTAACAAGTTTGTTACAATATCTTAACGTAAGACCATATCCCTTTCTTTTTCTCTTTCCAATATGGAGAGTAAAATGGATGTTAATTAGGACTAGTTGAAGGAGTAAGGTTAGCTCTAGTAAATATATCAATGTAGGATCAACTTACTCCAACCTTAGAAATAACAATCTTGTATCCTTTAGACCTGTCAACACCATACCACCTTCTCTTGTAACAACTTGGCCTCCTTTTAAAGTAACACACAAGCCTAGCTTAGCCAAATCAGAGAAGAGGCTTCATCTTTAAAATTCTTTATTAGACTTCGTAAATAGGTACTATCATTATAATTTTGAAGTGTGAATCAATAAGCTACAGAAGGTTGAGTTCAAGAAGATGTGTGAAAAGTTCTATATCATTGAGGAGATCTCACCTAATTATCCAAAGGACGATGAGTGTAATTTCTATCATACACCTAACAAGATGTGAAATTAATATGATTATTTCAAGTGTGGGTTTCGCTTCCCCATCCACACTGTAATCTTTTAGATCCTTGACGCTATAAGTGCAAGTCCTAACTAACTACATTTGTGGGTGGGTCTCAATTGTTAACAATTTTTAAAGGTTGCACGACTAGAAGAAGAAATTTATCTTTCTATCGAACAAGATAAGCTTTTGGAGTTGAAAAGTCATTTGGAGGCTTTTAACTAATATATTCTCTTAATTGGGATAGAGACAACACAATCATTATTAATCCAATCTAATCTTCTACTTCAAGAAATTCTCTTTTGAAATCACAACCTTGATCTAGATAAAGGAATCTTGTGGAGAAGAGCATTCCTATAGGTCCTCTCTTTGTTCTTTATTTCACCTAGATTTTTAAATAGCATATTGACAATTATGTTGTTTTTGTGATAGTCATAAATATAAATAAGATAAATGTAAAGACAAAGTCAACCAAGGAGAAAGGTCGTTTACTTCATCTTCTAAAAAGAAGAAGAAACAAAATGTGACTTATAGTGATGAGGTCACTGTGATCGATCTAACTCTTCTTGTTGCTTCCACCATTGTCTCTTAACATTCTTAAGTGAAGAATGTGGCTCCCCCTATCCTCTTTATGAATTTTAGGTAGGATGAGTATTTATTCGACAACTTCCACTTGAAGAAGATTGGCATTGTATTTAATAAGAATAGGAGTAGGTTTGAGATAGTTTGTAGATGGTAACACCAATAATACGTAGAGGTTAGTTGACATTAATATTTAATTGGTTTATATGTTCTCTAGGTAATTTCTTGTTATGGTAGGTTTACTTAGCTTATAATAACCTCATCAATGCAACATTTGTAGGGTTTGATCCATATATGAAGGTTTAATAGAAGAGGTACCTAAACTTTTCCTTTATAGATTTAGAAATTATTGATGCTTCTATTAAGCATGAACTAACGATGAGTTTTCCAGTACTGGTGATGATGTTGAATTCATTGGTCTTATAGATATGGATTCTCCCAAGCCTAAAGATGACAACTTTTATGCTTCTAGAGGAACCTTCTCTTTCTAGGCCTGTGCTTATTTTCTCTCTGTGTGTTTCTCCCCCTATATGAAAGGGTCTAAAAATGTATGAATGATTTGAGCTTGCTTGGCCTATTCTATTTTTTCTATCTCAATGTGTTTAGTTATGCTTTAATTTTACAATATATAATTTCTAAATAGATTTTACTAACCTTAGTAGTGTATGTAGTTTAGCTCTTTTGCTTTAATCAAATTTAAGTGAACTTGATAGGTCTATAGAATTTAGCTCTTTACCTTGACACATTTTGAAGGATAAATTTTAATGAACTTGATAAGTCTACAAAGTTTAGCTCTCTAGCCTTTTTTAAATTAAAAAAATTAAAGAACTTGACAAGCTGTTGAGTCAAACTCTCTAGTTTATCAAATTTTAAAATATTTTACTAAAATTGTTAACACTTTAGAGTTTACTTTTCTATCCTTATTAAATGTCAAAACATTTTATTAAAATTGAGAGGCCCACATAGTCTAGTTCTCTAACATATCAAATTCCAAAACATTTCAATAAACTTGGCGTATGTGTGGAGTCTAACTCTTTAGACATTAAACTTCAATGCACTCAATTAAAAGTTTGATGTTTTTCAATCTACTATTTCTTTATGTTGGGCTTTTGGAATTCATGAAAACCTCTTTTGAACTTTAGAATCTTAAGCCTGCAAGTTTTATTTTTAGGCTAGAGAGTTAACAAAATTCCTTATAAACATACGACTTTTAGGCTTGTAGATTTTTTTAAATATTTTGGAGTTAGGTAGTGATCCTGTCGTTCGAGCTTTAAAATTTATAAGCCCTCAAATATCACAAACGCTTGGATCACGACTGTAGTATGAGAGGTGTCGATCTCACAAGGAGGGGGAGGGGAAGGGGGAGGGACTAATCTAATTCTATATTATCTAAGGCTAAGAAGATTGAATTAACATAAATAAAGTTTCACAAGAAAAGTAAATCCGAGAAATTGATTGGCAAGAGTTGTAATTCAGAAAATAACACAAAAGAAATGAAATTTGTGTAATGCAGAAATATAATGAAAATCAATGAAGAGAAATTAACCAAGTTATGAGAAAGGAGATTTTATCTATCATTAATGTTAACCTAGTTGATTATGTGTTAATGGGCGTTGGTTCTAGATGATCCTATGGTTGATTACTCTATCTCGAGTTATAACCATTAAGCCCTAATTTATAAATCCTAATTGGATTATGAAATTTGTAATCTCTTTATGGTTTCTTTATGGGTTCTATTGAATCGGCTAATTCTCATTAATCCGATCTAATCATGTTTAATTCGATTCACCATATCAATTTATTACTGAATTATGCAAGAAACACAATTAATCAAAATACCCATTTCAGTAACACAAAATGAACACATATAATATTAAATCAAAATAAAATTCCTAAGGAGAGTTTAGAACATCATCAATATTCCAAATCATATCATCATACTTTTCATCTCAATTCTATACATAAATAAAATGGAAACAAAAAGGAAATACAACTTGAAATAGATGATGTAAGGCAGCGATGTCAGAAAACCTCCTGATTCGGTAAACACGTCGAGTCATTTTCGTCTTCGTCTTCCTCCTCTTCCTCTTCCTTGTTCTTCTTTCTCTCTCTCGGTATTCTCCCTTTATGGTTTCAACAGTGGCTCCAAAAATGCTCCCTTTTCTCTTCTCTTGTTGTTCTTTAAATAGTTTTTTTATGTTTTAGGTAACCTTAGGATTTTTCTATGGTCAAAAGGTCCAAAAAATTTCTTGAAACGTAAACTTTGTAAGCGTTTGTGCATCTGCCTGATGCAGGCTACGGCCTTGGCCTTGTAGGCTATGATCGTGGCTAACATCTGAGCCTTCTATCAAGATCATGTCCTTGTGGGTCGTTGTTTGGACCTGAATGTAATCTAAAACTCCTCCGTTCTTCGATATTAACCTTGAAATACTAGCAAATCAAAAAAATACTTTAAAAATATAATATTTAAGTTTAAAAGCTTGTACTAACCCATAAAATACAAATAATTAACAAACTAATACAATTCAAACCTAAACATATACTACATGATTGAATTAACAACTAAATACATATCAAACTATACCCTAAAACACGAAACAATTTACACTTATCAGAGAGTTAGGAAAATTTATCGTAGGCTTAGGACCTTTTAACATGCAAATTTTTGTTTTGTTATGAAGTTGAAGAGACTTTTCCTAGGCTTAATGTTTTTAACATATATGTTTTTGGTTCATGATGGAGAGTTTAAGAGACTTCTCTTAAACTTGAGGGCTTTCTAACCTGCGTGTTTTTGTTTCAAACTAAATCTTGTTGGCCCTCAAATAACACACAACGAGGATATCAATTGTATGTATATTTTTTTTCCTATTTGTAAATTAATAACTTAATCTCCTATTGTAAATGATTACAGAATATTGATATATGATAATCACAAAGTAGTAACAGTAATAATAATTAAAAGAGAGAAAAAAGTTTGTTAAATAATCACTAGTCTTCAATATCTTAGGTACTACAGGGTAAAGGACCTTTTGAATAATTATTTGTCTATAGTTGAATATCTTAAGGCCCACACTTAATTTTTTTTGATCTTTTAGTAGATTTCAATTCTAATTTTTTTATACGAAATGTCTAATGTACTTCATTTTTTTTCCAACAATAGCTACTTGATTGATTTGCATTAATATTGACTCTATTGCTCCTTAAGATATGATTGTTAGATCTTATTTTTAATTAGTAATCAACCTTATAGTTTGAGGCCTTTCTCATTTGCAATTACTATTCTATTACTAATGCATGGAGTTGACAATTGTAGAACGCGACAAAACCCATGACATGAGCAATGACAGGAAAGCGCAAAAGCATGTTTCAGTTGCTACCTCTGTCACTCGTGACTAAAATCTAATAATGAAGCCAGTCCCAGGCCGATGCAGGTCTGATGTCATTGAAAATGCTAAAATTAAATAGTTGAACAAGTTTTGCTTTACAGCTTCAAGATTATTTGTAATAGCAGAGGCTGGCTAATTCTATTTTCACTTCTTACTGCATCCTTTAGAGGTTGACGGATGCACATATCCTTTAGTTCCTTAAACCAAAGCACAAAGATAACAATAACTTAAGGTGGAAGCATATGAAAAATGGACATATTCTGATTGATTATCGAAAAACCAAGTCGCGCTGCACTGGCCTCTCACTTTTCTACTATCTTGCTTTTGGTTTTGGCGGGTACTTTAAGATCGCTGCTGACTGACTAAAGGGTTCGGTGACGTAGCCTGAAATGACTGTCCTAAGTATTTGGTGGGTCCCCCGTGACGGGTTGATCTGAATCTTTGTCGGCTCATGGGTGCAACGAATTATTCCAAAGTCACAACATTTATGTTATGTGTTCATAAAAACATCTTTTCATTTTGACCGTTTATTATTATTGAAATTAACTCAAAATTATTATAATTCCTACGTTGTAATTTGTATTAAATTTTTTAAAAACATTTAATATCTTTTGTATTTTTTCATTTGATTTGTCCACTAAAGAAGGTTCCACACGATTTCTTTACTTTGATTTGTTGGTTTCCAGCCACGGACCAAGCAAGTACTATCAATCAAGCCAAGGCATTAGATTGCTTGTGACGGGATACAAGTTGTTGTCGTCACTTCAAGTGTATAAAAGGTCATTGACGCGTAGGCTCATTAAATGCTTTGTCAGCCCATCTTCTTTTATCTAACATCTTCCGTTTACTTTATTCCTTCGGCTCTCTTTCCACCACCTTTCTTTTCGTAGAGGTTCATAATTGAGAAAACACTCTTGGAGTTGGACTTGGAGGTGTCTAATTAATCAAAAAAGATGTTTTTCTTTCCCCAAACCTTCTTTTTCTTTTTCTCATTCTAACTCCTCCAAACAAAAACCAAAAAAAAAAAAAAGACTTTTAACATAAAAGCATCCGAAGAATCATATGTCAGCGCAGTTACAATGCCGACGAGACTCCTTACTTATTGGACAGACAGAGTCGGAGGTTATGTTTGTAATGTCTAATCTTTCACTTTGAGTTTCTTTTGCAACAGTCTTCGTCATAAGTTGAGTTTCATTCTTTCGTAATTTCTTCTCGGACAACATGGTGTTGTCTTGTCCCATCTATCCTTTCCAAATTACATATTTAAGGTAATTTGAAGCAGTTATTTGGTAAGATATAGTAACATGACAGTAACATTCAAATACTTTGTTTTAAAACAACAATAACACAACAATCCTATCCTATGAAAATTTCATTGATTACGGGATTTGGAGAGTTCTAACTACATAATCTTACTCTTAATTAATAGAGAGGTTATTTCTGACAGACCTATTATAAACTGTCTTAAAAACCTAATTAAAATTTACATTATGTTAAAAAATTTACATTTCTCTTAATTTTTCCCGTATAATTAAGAGAAAATAGAAGTAAGATTATATCTTTTGAAAAAGAAAAGGGTAATAAATTAATTAATAATGAGAATTACATAAATATATCTCAAATCAATTACGATACCCTAAAGAAGCCTAATAAAATCTACCCACTACTAATCAATAGCAATAGTTTAACCAAATTAATGTAACAAAAATGTACGTTTTTTATAACTTGAGAAGGATCGTACTAAAATGTCACACTAAGTAAATTCTCAAGAAAGATTGGAGGGTATGAAACACCTGCTTAAACTCCAACGTCCTTAGATAGAATTTAGTATAGATATATACTTTAATAACACAATATATCTCAACAACTATACCCACACAAAAGCTACTAAATATACAAATAGACAAAAAATAAAGAACACCAGAATTTTAAAAGGTTTTGACCATTTTTGGCCTATGTCCACACACACAACTACTATATTTCACTATCCTTACCAGATACTATGAGTGAAATATTACAAAGAGAGAAAGAATACTTGCCTTAAAATGAGAGAGGACAATATTGGGATGATTACAACTATGGAATAGCACATCCTTTTATAGTCCCAAAATCTCCCTTTTAGTTTGTAATTATTCCATATGGGAGACCACCTCTTATGGTCATAAAGCCACCCATTGATTTTTTATTTTTCCTATGTCGGATGAGCCATATTTCAACAACTCTCCACCTTGGCAGATTTCCACTTTTTCATTCTTCTCTCAAACCATTATTAGTAGTGTCTTCAAATGCAACTCATGGTGTCATAAGTATCAATTCTAAATAGTTTTGAAACTTGATTGTTATTATAACCTTTGTCATCATATCAATAGGATTTTTGTTGGTTTAAATCTTCTGAAGTATTACTCCTTATTCTTTTAGAATCTCTCGTATAAAGTGATATTGGACACTAATATGCTTTGTCCTTGCATGATAAACTAAGTGCTTTGCTAAATGGATAGCACTTTAACTAGCACAAAACAATGTAACATTCTTTTGAGCAATTCTCAGTTCACTAGGCAACCCATTAAGCCAAATTGCCTCTTTAATAGCCTCTATAACTTCCATATACTCTACTTCCATTGTAGACAGATCAACCGTTGATAATAAAATTGAATTCTACTTAACTAGTGCTTTTGAAATAGTAAATACATAACTAGTAACAGTCAGAATCACGGTATATGACTATACGTTGTCCACATTTTACTTGTCTTGTTGAAATACTAGTCCAACATCTACGATGTTTAGGAAGCACCATAAAATCTATTTCACAGCTTGCCAATGAATTTTCTTAAGATTATGCATATAACTGCTCACAACCCTAACTTCTTGTGAAATTTCAGGTCTTGTATATACTATAGTATATATCAAGCTACCCACTGTACTTGTATATGACACTTTTGCCATATATTACATGTTTGTTTTACTTGGTAGAAAATTTTCTAACTTGAAGTGAGGAGCAAGAGTAGGGATAACATTTGGGCCTAGGTCTAGCCTGATCCGAGATCAATGAACCATGTCCAAATTGATCGACTCTTGGGCTGCCTAGGCTTTGAGCTAAGATCAAGCTCTGAATACCTAAGCCTCAAGTCGAGCTTAAGCTTTAGCTGCGCGGGCTAACTTGACCCAACCCAAGGTTTAATAACTATATAGAAAATGACGTTGTTTTGTAGAAAATGTTGTCGTTTTTTTTTTATGTTTTTAATTTAAACAATTGGGCCAGGCAAGGCCAAGTCGAACTCGAGCTCTGGCTCAAGTATGTTTCCTTAAGCCTAGGCCGCATTAGAAGTTGTCACGTTGGGCTGGTCTTTGCTCAACCTAATCCATTGCCATTCTTAAACAAGCGGAGTATTAACATGTATTGATTTATCATTCATTCCAAAACATTTCAATACCTTTGCAAATATTCTTTCAGAGTTAAACAAAGTTTCCCTAACTTCATATCTCTACTTGTTTCCATTATAAAAATCTTCTTGGCTTCACGCAAATCCTTCATTTTAAGCTCCTAGTTCAACTGTAATAGCCGATTTTCAAACTCACTAAGGGATTAGAGTGTTAGATTACTTAGTCACATGAATTACATCACATTACAATGAATTTGATGCATTTAGGATATAATTTTTATGATTTTGTTCACATTCATAATATGAGCATACACACATGAAATTTGATTTAGAAAAATTGCACTCAATTGACATGTTCTGACATGATTGTGCATTTCTAATGTCTTATATTTTGGTTTACCAATAAAAAGAATTGATGGATTACAATTAGTAATTTGGAGTTTATTATTACAATTGAAAGATTGATAGATTAAAATGTACATTTAGACTAGGAAAAATTTCAAGTAGCAAGATAAGTTGACATGTGAAAATTTATGATGACTAAGCTTATAAATTTAGTGGCATATGGTAGTAGAATTAAGTGACAAATGGCCTAGAAACTAAGTGATATATGGAAGCCTAAATAGAGGACATTTAGTTGGCCTAGACACTTGACAAGTGTCCTTAAACTCATCCTCCACTCACACCACATGACACATACATGGTAGAGTCTCTTCACTTGTTGTTTTCTACAGAAGCTCTCTCCCTCTTCTTCCTCTCATTGCCGAAACTTACTTCTCCCTCACATCTCTATGTTTTTGCCTAAATTCTATTCAATTTTCACACTAAAATCCAAGCAAAAAATCCTTCATAAAGATAGTTATAGAAGAAGAACATTGTTGTTATCTTTTTGTCTTTGCTGAAACCATCCCACTCACACCTTGTTTTTGAGATGATCTTGCATGCATGTGAGGCAAAGCAGGCTTGATATATTAACGTGGAATTTGAGCTAAACACGTAAATGAAATACTAAACTATTGTGGAGTGTGTTAGCATAATTTTATGATTATTGATTAGGGATGGATTGAATGTAATGTTGATGTTGACGTTGTGCTGGAAAATGATGGATGAATTGGTTAATTTTCTATTTTGTTTTTGAATACATGAAAATAGTAGTTTATAGGCTTTATATGGAAGATCTAATTTGGTATTTGAAGTATAATTGATGATGAATTCATGCTAAAGATAGGTGTTATTGAAGTGTTTTCAAATCTGGAAAATTTAGGACTACATGTAAGATGGTATAAAGTGAATGGTAATGAAACAAATGATTAGATTTTTGTGGGACTTAATGTAACCAATATGGAAGCTAGACTACCATGAAATGAAGTAGCTTTAGAGGACATGAATTCTGGAAAAAATTCAAATAGTAGTGATGTCTCTAAGTATGTGAAATTTATGGAGGATTGAGGAAGAAAGACTGTGCACAAATAATTTCCGTCTTGTGTACATATTGAACTAGCTGAGGAAAAGTCACTCTAAATTGGTGTATTTGGTCTTGATTAAGGCTTGGAATGAACCTAGCTAGTTGTTTGATTAATTGGTTAGAGCTTGATAGGTTTAGGTTAATTGATGTCATAACTTAAAGAATGTACTATTTTAGTATCAATGTAACCAAATCTGGAAATTATGATGTGATGAAGGAATAAAGGTATTCTTAAGGATGCAATTATGATCTTAAGGATATGAGTAATGTGTATTAGGCATGAATAAATGAACATTAAAGAACATAAGGTAATTATGAATGAGAATTGGGTAATTGTATGAATATATATATATTGCTAGAAAAGTTTGGTGAATGTATGATTGATGAATTTGGAGTAAATCAAGTTTACCTAAGGTATAAACCCGATTGGAAACTAGATAGCTATAATGTTTGAATGATCAACATATTTGTATAAGAATACATACCCGAAAATTCAATTGAGAATGCATTGAAACATGACACATATACATATACATATGCATGATTGTATATTCATATGATTAAAAAAATTAGTAATTTGTGAACTATGTGTGTAATGCATGACAATAGACGCATAAGATGATCGTCAACATCTAGACATTGCTAGAACATCGAGGTAATATATTTTTTAGAGCGTATTGTGAGTTAACTTAGATGTGTAAACTCATTTATATATGCTTCTATATGAATTGTATGTTAATATGGAACGTGTGTACAACTGATTGATAAATGTCGAAATTAGATTCGAGGAGTTTGATATATGTGGCATGAGTACACTGAAATGAAAGGAAATGAAATCATAACATATGAAATGATGCATCTCATCACATTAAAATGTATGATTAGATAAAGGAGTTGTGACTAGAGTGACCGATGTGAGAAAAGAGCTTTGAGCTCAAGATTATGAAATAGAGTCTCAGGCTTAACTAACACGGACTCGGTATCCATAATGGATACGGGCCAAGAATGATCTCAGTGTCCACGACAGATACAGGATAGTAAATTGGGTTGATAGGAACTTGGTCACAATAAAATAAAAATGAAAATGGAAACACATGTGCATTTGCATATACATCCTTACATGTATCAAATGATTGAATTCAAAATTTGAAACAGTGAATTACATTTGAAGTTAATGGATGATGTGTTGTGATATGCAATGCTAGTTTACATGATATGCTTATGGAAGTATGATAAACTTTGATATACTTATTTTTGTGATCTGACTTGAGTGAGTATATCGATGATGGTTCATTCACTGAGTTTGCAAACTCATCAAAATTACAACGTTGTCTTTAAGGTTCATGGGAATTCTAACTACTAAAGTGATAAAATAGAAGTCTAGTACTTGCATTTTGGGGACAAGAATAGCTCAAAGATCTGATCAGTTGAATCTAAGAAGTCTAGTTAGAGTCTTGTGTATTAGTATCCCATTTTATGTTATATTTTTGGTACTGAGAACTTAAACAAATGTTGTGTAATGTATATGTGGCTTGTGAATTGTAATGACATGTGAATTTTATGTTTGCGAATGGAATAGGAAGAATTGAACATTTAGAATGCTTATGATATATTTAATGCCTTTAATGAGCTATTTTGATTGTACTAATGTACCATTTTCATATAGTATATTTTTGAATATCCTCTGGTATGTTCGGGCATATGCTCTATTGGAGTGGTATGTTACATCAACTAAGTCTTTAGTTTATTAATCTCTTATTAACTCTTGGACGCTATCGATATATGATCGACGTATAATAAAAGATATGTGTAGGAACCATCTTGTAGCTTGTATAAATATGTATAATAATCGTACTTGCTTCTTTTTTTTTTCTAAAGGTAAATATACATAATAATCCTACTTGCTTCTTGTGTACTTTTACCCCGTCATAAACTTATCAAATCATTAGTTCCCATTGTCTTGGTGATTACTTCAACATATACAATAATTTTTCTAGCTTGCACACTATATTTTCTTATCCAACAATCTTGAACCTTTCAGTGTGTCATATAGATTTCTTCTTCCAAATCTCATTGTAAAAATTCAAATTTTACATCCAACTGGACCAAATTTAAATCTAACTATGCTACCAAAGCCAAGAATATTTGAATGGAGGAATGTTTCACAACTAGAGAAAGAAAGAACTTCATTATAATCAATTCCCTCAGTTTAAGCATAAACTTAGGCTACTAACTGTGCTTTGTAATGAACATCATTTTTTTGGTAAATCCATCTTTCTTTGCATATACCTATTGGCAGCTGATTGCCTTTTTGTTCTTTGAGAGACTAGCTAGTTTCCATGTATAATTCTTTTGAAGAGACTGCTTTTCCTCCTTTATGGCATTCCATCACTTTTCTCATTTTGATCTCTGGATTACTTCATCATAGATAAAAGGAATGTCGGTAATTGCAAATGGTGATTTAAAGGATAAAATATTTTTGTAGCGAGTAAGAATTAGAGTATTCCTCTCTATTTTTTTTTTGAATGCAATTGGTAAAAAAATATGAGTGAGGTTCTTAGGTTGGAACCTCATCTTCATTTGTTTCTCCTTTCTTCCATGTAAGCCTATACAACGGGTTTAGTTAAAATATGCCATATTTTGCCAAGTATACAAATGGAACATCACTACTTTCCTTCTATTTCATTTGTTGGAAAAAGCAAGCTAAAATCTTTTAACCAAAAGTGGTTAGTGGTGACCATTGCATAGGAGTTTTCACATTTTTTCTTACCAAAACAATAATACTTTTGTCAAGCTCCATCTATTTAAGAGTATCATTTACTAGCTTCGTGGTTTCAAATGTCACATTTAACATTATTAATTCATCAAAGGTAACATCTGTGTTAACAATTATCTTCCTTATTTTTGGACACCATAAGCGATACACTTTTACACCAAAATAGAATCCTATAAAAATAACTTTCTTTTCTCTTAGGCCTAGCTTTGATTCCCAAATATGGTAATATATGGTAGAACCAAACACACGCAAAGAGCTGTAATCTCTAGCAAGTTCTCCACACCATTTTCAAGTGGTGCTTTACCACTAATAGCAATAGATGGTATATGATTGATAAAATGATATGCATATTTTACTACTTTAGCCCAAAATTCTTTGCCTAAACCAACATTAGACAATATACATCGAACTTTCTCTAGCAAAGTTCTATTTATGCATTATGCTACCCCATTTTGTTATAACATTTTTTTGACTTTAAAATGCCTCATAATGCCTTCATCTTCATGTATTTTCAAAAATGGATCACTAAAGTATTCACCACCATTATTTGATCAAACATGTTTAATCCTTTTACCAGTTTGAGTTTCATCATATTCTTCCATTTCAAAAAAACTCCAAACACTCATTTTTTTCTTCATTTCATACACCCACACTCTTAGAGAAAAGTTGTTGGACCCCAAACTTTTCTTAGAAGATTAGAACTATTAAATGAGAAATTTTGGTAATTAGTCATAAGTAAAGAACAAATAAATGAAAAAATTTGAGTTAGAAATGATAGACAAGATTAAAGTAGTAAATGAGAAATGTGGACAGGTCCATGTTTTTCTTTGGTGTTTCTAATGGATAAGATATTTTGAAATTGGAAGAATTAAGGTGGAAGTTAGAAGTAAGATGAAAGAAAAAATGAAGCTGAATATGTGTAGTAAGTTGATGAAGAATATGTACATATGTATATCTTCTGTTATTAGTGTTTATGATTAATCATAGATTACAATTTTTATGGATTGTATTGAGTTGAAAAACGGAGTTGAGTATGAGGAGTAAATGAAGTAGAAAAGGTTTTCTTGGTATGAGTTATGTTAAGGAAAGATTGTGAAACAAAATGGGTGGTTGATCTGGAAAATGTTCACGGAGTATACTTCAGTCTTTTAGCCACACCTTTTTTCTCTAGTTATCCAAACAAAATGATTCTTAATTAGGATTAAACTAGAAACATATGGCTACATTTTTTATGAGGAGATAAAATTTAAATTCTGTCTTTAAAAATCTCAAAATTTGTTATGAAGTTGAGAACTGGGTGCAGTACATTGGTGGAGGAATGTAAAGTTCATATTCTGAATTTAAGGAAAATTCTGGATTGATCTGGATAGATTTAGACAAGTTTTCTTGTTGGAACCCCACCCAGGTGGATCACGGGTCTCACGTCCTACGTGACGCCCGGATACGCATCCCACGAGGAAGAGATTCCTCACCACAAATATAGACTTGCTTCGGCATTAAAATCGCATAATCATAAACCTTGTGCTTATAACCTTGTAGGAACCTTAGCTGTAACTCCACATTCGTGGTGAGCGCACACTATGTAAACATCAAAATCATAGATTGACTTATTCATAAGAGTTGTAGCTCTATGTCTAAAATTCATTTCACAATAAGAATCACCTCAATCGGAGTTGTATAACTCAAGTTATGCTTTAAAAACCTCAAAGAGCTCATACTCCAAATATGATCTCCAAACCGACCTCTCACTTGATTCAATGTAAAATTTCAATTCGACTCAAAATGATACAAAATTTGGTGGAGAGAAAGATATATGTCTTAAGAATCTAATGGTTTAAGCCTCACCTCAATTGGAGGTCGGATGAGGGAGTTATTCCCAAAAGAGTCAAGTATGTTCACATCCAAAATCGGTTTGAAACTCTTTTGGCGCGATCACTATAACTTTTGATGTATAAATCGGATTTCTTTCGTTTTTATACCATTAGAAAGTAGACATCTAGAGCTACAACTTTCATGAAGACCACAAAACGAGAATCGGCCTCTAAAAATTCGAAAATGCACCATCTTTCCCGTAGCTGTCCGTTAAACGGACAGCCATGTCCGTTTAACGGACAGGTACGGGTGAAGTGGTCCTAAATGGTTCCCAAATGTCCGTTAAACGGACATGCAAGTCCGTTTAACGGACACGAGCAAGGGAAGGGGTGTTTTTACACCCGAGGCTGTCCGTTTAACGGACATTCATGTCCGTTTAACGGACACGCAAAATCCCAAAACTTCAAACCTTCATCCAATGCATCTCAAACTTCAACCTAACTTCATAACCATTTATATACTTCCAAATTTACTCATTCCAAACCCTAAACACTTCATAACATCTTAAACTTCAAGTTTAATTCATCAACTTCAAAATCTCTAGCTCCATTGATTCATCAAATCATGAATTTCAATCATTTTTCATCAAGGTCATCAAACTTCATAAGCTATAAGAATAACAAGCATGATTTTAGTTGTTATCTTCCACTTCTCATAACTTCTTGCTCCCAATTCTAAAAATTACCTATTATACCTCATTGGAAAGATAACAAGATGCTCTACAACATTCATGAAGGATGCAAAAGTTAATTTCATCATTTAACAAGGTAAAAGGTCACTCAAAGCACTGCTCATTAAAAACCAATGAAACAGTAACATGACCAAATGAATAGTGACTGATAGTGTTCTAAACCTCATAACTTTTTAACCCTAAGTCCAAATGAGACAAACCATATATCCTTAGAAAGCTCTGAACTTTTACTACAATTTTCATGAAGACCCCTTGATCCAATTCAAACCTTAAGAGGACCTAAACCTGAAGAGAAATTTTGGTCAAGTTTTACAACAATTTTGACAGCATCTCCTTTAAAACTTTAACTATCCAATCTTCAATCCTAGCTCTATCACCTGCATAAAACTCATCAACCAACCTCATTCAACATGCTCAATTCTAAAATATCTCCAAATATAGGTCCAAGGCAACAATCCACACTCCTAGATATCTCTATTCCATTCCAAATCATAAAAACCATACAATCTCATTCACTCTTTTGTCAACTATAACCATACCATGATGCATGCATGTAAAACATATGTAAATCAAATAAATTACAAGTAGAACTCAACAATCTT
>JANZLF010000008.1:40062256-40076921 GCA_026546835.1 Erythroxylum foetidum | reverse complement strand
GCAAGATGATTTCTTAAAAAGTTTTGAAATCTATCGTTTCTCCAAACTAAGCATGCTTTCTTTTTCCGATCCAACAAATTTGTGGTTTTTGAACTTCTCTAAGTTTAAGCTCACTCCCACTAATTTCTTTGAGAATATATTATCTTTCTAAGAATGTAGAATGTCTTGAGACAAACACCTTTTGCTCAATAGGATGATAGAATTGATAACTGAAATTTTCTTTCAAATACCCTACAAATTTGTATTTATCTAATTTAGCTTAAAGCTTATCAGAAATAGCACGCTTCATATAAGCATCACATCCCCAAATCTTTAAATGTGATGATCCAGGTCTTTTACCAGTCTATATCTCATATAGCATCTTATCAACCAAATTAGATGGAACTCTATTTAGAAGATAAATTGCAGTTTCAATTGCGTATCCCTAAAAGGATGTAGAAAGGACTGCATGACTCATCATGGAACGTACCATATCTAATAGTGTATGATTTCTCCTATCAGAAACTCCATTACGTTGTGGAGTTGCAGGAGGAGACCACTGTGAGAGAATCTCATTCCCTTTTAAGTAACCGAGAAACTCGTGATCTAAGTATTCACCACCTCGATCTAATCTAAGTGTCTTAATATTTTTTCCAGTGTGTTTCTCTATCTCTAGTCTAAATTCTTTGAAATTTTCAAATGATTCAGACTTTTGTTTCATTAAGTACACATAACCATGTCTAGAATGGTCATCTATGAACGTAATGAAATATAAGTATCCACCTCTAGCATTTGTGGACATAGGTCCACATACATCTGAATGTACTAATTCTAGTAACTCACTAGAACGTTGTCCCTTTCCCTTAAAGGGTTTAGTCATCTTTTCCAATAAACAAGATTCACAAATTTCATATGATTCATAATCAAAAGGATACAAATATCCTTCTTTATGTAATTTTGTTATTCTAGTTTAATTGATATGACCTAACCTACAATGCCATAAATAAGATGGAGTTTGGTTAATTTACTTTTCTTACTATTTATGTTAAGAATTGACCTTTCAAGATCTAACTCATCTAAACTATTTGTACATAATCCAGATCCATAATAAACATCATCTTTATAAAAAGAACAACTGTTATTCGTAATTATAAAGATAAATCCATTCAAATCTAAATGAGAAATAGAAATGATGTTTCTTGTAATAATAGGAGTATAATAACAATTATCAAGTTCTAATATAAGGCCAGAAGGCAAAACTAAACTACAAGTTCATATAGCTAATGCAGTAACTCTTACTCCATTGCCAACTCGCAGGTCCACTTCACATTTCTTCCATGATCTATTCCTTGTTAACATCTGCATGTTATTACATAAGTGAAAACCACAACTAGTATCTAATACCCAAGAATGTAGAACTAAAGTAGAAAGATTGATCTCAATCATAGACATGCCTGAAGAATTAACTTCCTTAAGATACATATCATTTAGGGTAGCAAGATGAGAGGGGTAGTTCCTCTTCCAATGTCTGTTGACCCCAGAATGAAAGCATGTGCCCTTTTCATTACTCTTCTTCTTGACACCTCCTTTGGCTTTTACTACATTAGTAGAAGCCTTATATTTCTTGTTATTATTCTTCTTAAAGCCCTTTTTCTTGCTTCTAGAAGAACTAACAAGTATAGAATTGGGTTCCTTCTTAAGACACCCTTTCTCAGTCTTGAGCATATTCAATAGTTCAAGCAATGTCATGTCCTTCTGATTCATGTTGAAGTTCATGATCTTAATGTAGCTTGAATCTCTCCAAACTTAAAAATATAGGAGTTTTAGTTCTATTTATTATCTTTCCATATCATTTTGAATCATCTTAATCAAAAATTAAAATGAGAGAGTTATGACTAATTTAATAAGCATTAGTAAAATGGTCCATTATGTCTAATTATCTTCACTTTATTTAAACACCTCCATTTGCATCGTAAGTCAAATTTTAAGGATAACGATAACATTTAAGCATAAAATAAGTATAAATGACTAACTATTAAGATAACAAAAGTTATCATGTTTATTTATGATATAAGTGTAAATGACTAACTATGAAGAGGACAAAAGATATCATATTTTAATCCTATAAAATTCTCTCACACTTAATTTTATTTGTCCTTGAGTAAACATATTGTCTAGGTTAAACCACAATCAAAAGGTATCCTCTAATTAATTCCTTATAATGTAAAAAAAATATAAACCACAAGATATAAATCCAATTAAGACTAAAGTACAAATTTTATAATCGAGATTCACAAGAAAATATGAACAAAAATTAACACAATAATTTTATTCAAAAGCAAATGTTAAAATTTGGTATATTTCTCTCAAAATTCACTCTAATCACTTAATTATTTCATAAAATGTTTTGCTCAATTTTTTGTTATGCAAATGCATAACAAAATTTTGGTTCATATCATTCATATAAGAAATCAAATTATTTTAGTGGAATTCTTCTCATTTATTCGGTACCACTTTAGAACTCATTAAGTTCATTTCATATAATTTTGGTAATTCTTTTCAACACATCAAACTCATTTAAGAATTCAAATTATTTAGCTAGATACATTTCATTTAAACAATTCATTTAAAAAAATGCTCTTCCATTCCACCTAAGTGAAATTTGATTCTACATTATGGTCATTTCATTTGGTTAACTTCAATTTTAAAATTTGAAATTAAGTCATATGCCATCAAGAGACAATCATTTTTTCATTAGATGTAACTGTACATCCTTTCTATGACGTTCCCTTATGAGCACACTCAATATGCAATGGAGTTGCACCTCCTTTGTGTCTGTTACTCTATTCCAACCTTATTTTTGCCCCAAAATAATATCATTTTATGTATATTTACATATAAAACGACATCGTTTTGTGGGCTAAAATAGTTTGGAACAGACTATATGCCATAGAAGATCTGATGCACTACTCAAGTTCATTTTCAGCTATAGTATATATAATATTTAGTAGGCAAAGAACAACAAGATCTTTAAAAAAGAACAATGGGCCTATTACCCCTCACGGGGTAACCTAGTGGTAAAAAGGGGAAGAGGATTGTGTGCGATTATGGGTTCGAGCATTGGGAGGAGCAACCTTGGTTTAAGGTGATGTAATTTCCCTGATGATGAAGGCCCATCCGTTAGAGCGAGTACCTCTGGTACTGTCTAGGATCAAACCCGGATTTACCTATCTATGAATCTGAGTGGATGACTTATAGGTCTTAGGTAGTCGGGCCAAGCCCAGATCCTGAGTTATCAAAAAAAAAAAGAACAATGGGCCTATCCTTGTACGGAGAATAATCAATTGGATAAGACAATCTTCCCTAGCCAAAAGCTTCAAATCATGACTTAGCTCTCTTATTCTCCAAAAATAGAGTATTTAAACATGCTTCCTTATGAGACATTCTGATTCACAAGTCACAACACAAATTTCACTCTAATGTTACCGATCTCCAACAGGAAAGCTTCCTCTAGACCTGAGCTCAGAAAAGTTGCCACTCAGTCTAGCTCTGAGTGCTAGATTGCTTGTAATGCGAATTGGATTTCATATCGTTCCAATTCACATTACAAGTATTGAACTTGTCTATACTTTTGCCTCAGGAATGTTCTTTCACATCGTCCCTATTTCTATCTTTTCTCCTGTACAAGTATTGAAATTGTCTATAGCTTATCTAAAAAAGGGGGGAAAAAAAAGTCTGTACATGATAATCTAAACAAATGGTTAAATATTTCTTGCTCTTCCACATATCAAATAGGTGACAACGCCATCGACGAGTATTTCGTAGTTTGAGCAAGCAAATTACGTCCAACCTAACCTAAGGGCACTGTAGTGTTGACCCGTGATTTTCCTCTTAACGACCTAGTAGTCCTTGTACAAGGCGATCATATTTGACTCGTAAGAACGTGAAGTTACCCCATTCTAACACCTTAAGCCTGTGTTTGAATTGAAGGAAAGTAAGGAAAAAAAAAAGGAAGAGAATTAAACTTCTTTGAGTCTTCACTGTTTGAACAAAAATAAACAAAGGAAAAGAGAGAATAGAGAAGAAAGTGAGGAAAATGTGAACCAAAAATATTTCCCCTCAAATTAGTAAGAAAGGAAAAGAAATTCAAGATAAGAGAACCATCCCTCTTATCTTGTCCAATATAAATTTCAATTCCCTCCTTTAACGAAGTCTCATTTATCTTTCATTCTTTTTTTTTTCTCTTTTCCCCTTAATATTTTCTTTCCTTTCCTTTATGCAAGGAAAGATCTAAACAGAGGCTTAATTCTTTGAAGTCTCATCAAATCAGCAACCTCATTAACAGCGCTATAAGTAGGAAAAGATAACGTGCACAATCATCTTACACAAAATGGATTACACTTGGAACAGCTATCCCTTCAAATTAGTACAAATCTTCAGTGGCAGAGAACAAGCTGTTGAACTTTCATAACACATTAATTCAGCAATCTAATCATAAATGGCATCCTCCGTTCCTCTAAGTTGCTGCTTAGACTTCTTATCCAATCTTGTTTGCCCGTAAAGTGGCTTCATGGAAGGATCGGACCCAGCACTGCTTTTTGAATCACCATTTGATAATGCCCCTGACTTCTTTAAAAATTGGAGCTCGTCCATAGACTGTCTCTGAATTCTATGAGATAAAGTGCTGGACAGTTTCTGTTTGGCCTTGATTGACTCTGTGAGGTTCATATAGTTTGGTCTGCTACTACCGCTTCCATCTGTTCTATCTGAGGCTAAGCCCGTGTTTCCAGAAACTGGTGTCGCAGAAGTGCAAATTGAGGAGGAAGGTGAGCTCTCATCGTATCGAAATTCAGAACTGGGGCTTGAAGATGAGCGAGTAACTTGTGCCATTGGAGGCTTCGCAGAAATCCTGGTGCTAACGTTGTTCTTTCTAACTTTCACCAAGCTTTGTTCATTAGATCTAGAATGAGGACTCACAAGTGAGTCTTTGCAAGACATGGGAGGTGTTCTCTCTGAGAAGCCAGCGTTGGATTCTTCAATCAACCTGGTTTCCCACGGCTTGGCTGCCATCCATCGCTCTAACCAACTCCACCCCCAGCTATTCTTATCAAATTCCTGATTCTTAAGGGTCATTACTGAGCCACTGGATCTAGTATGTGAACTTGGGCTTGCTCTCCATTGCTGAGATAACGAAAGAGCTCGTAAACAGATTTGATTATGGTAAAAATGCCATTTCAGAAGCCATGCTTAACTGTGAACTTCATACCTTCTGAGCGAGGGAGTACGCAATTGCCCTCTCTCTTCTAAAAGCACCTTCTTGTTTCAGTAGTAGCTTTGTCTTGACATCTTCTAATGTTCCCTTGCTATCGCACCATCCTTCCTAAAAGTTAACAAGACAGAAGATTGAACAAAAATGGAAGCATGGAACTTCAATACAACTGCTAAAAATTCAATCCCAAGTGTAATTGGACGACAATCCCTCTGGATACCTCAGCTTGTCTCAAGAGTTCTGCTTTGCTACGGCGTTCGTCCAGCATTTTCTGCACAGCCTGCCCCTCTACAGACATGCGTACACGACGTGCCCTTACTCGAGCTTGAACTCGAACAAGAGCTTGCATGCACCTGAGTGTTACCGCAGCCTGTTTCCTCACTTGTCGGCCTCGGACAAGAGCTTGTAACCTTACCACTCCTTTCAAGGCCCTCAAAGCCCTTCTTGCCTGCGTACAATTTCAAAAACAAAATATGCCAACAAAAGATCAGATTTTGACTACTCAACACAGAAGTGTATGCGCCTACCAATTTGAAAAGAAATCTTCAAGAAACCTGCCTACTTCCTGGCCACAAGATCTAGTATCTATTCTGACAAGTCGATTTCTTCTCACCGTATGTTTGAGAAAGAGGATGACTACATTTGTTCACAACCAGAAACCAGATCAAAACTACGAAAAACTCTAGACAGAAAGAGAAGCCCAGTTACCAAGAATCCACGAAAAGCAGTTTGAATGCGGATAGCCGCCCATTCTCGCCTCACGACTCTGAAATCCTTGGGAAGGGCTCGAACCACTGTGGCCATTGCAGCAGTAAAAGTGTCAGTCCTTGGCGAGGATCCTGAAACTTCCGATGCCGCTCTGTGGTTCCCTTTAAAACTCTTCCATGAAGATCCCAAGTCCCCTGAGGAACTCCTCCACAGCTTCCACTTCTTGCTCTTAAGTCCAGCCTGAAAATTAACAAGTGCATTGTTAATATGTCCAGAGTGAAAGAAGTCTCATGGCATTCAGAAACAAAGAACCAAAAGAATAGAACTTTTCGAGGAGTGTCGATGCCTGCTTACATTGTCTTCCTTGTCTGACTTCTTGAGACCTAGGAGGGATTTCACCCATTTTCCTGATGCACCCATGAAAGCTGAACAAGGAACGAATTCAACTCTATTATCCTTCAAATAAAAGGTTGCAGAGCTCAGAGACAAATCACCAAAGGAGCATCATTTTTAGATCCGTGGAGGAAAAATTGTAGTTCTGTTAATGAAGTATGAAGAGAAAAGGAAAATGTTCTGAAATGGTGGGTTTAGTGGGAAAACGTGGAGGGTACGTGTGGGTGTGTGGTTTCGTGGACCAACGTGCCCAGTTCGTTCGATGTTTGAAATTCAAACAAAGAACAGACAAAACGACTCGTCCCGCTCGTTTCGTATAGGGTTCGATAGATAACCTTTTTAGTGGATTATTTTAAGATAACCTTGTCATGAAAAGGCACAATCCCTTTGGGGAAAAAGGCAAGAGCATGCCGACAGCAAATCTTCCCTAGTCAGTGCAGTTGAAGATCTGGTGGCCTTGCCAAAAATTTGAGAAATCGGGGCATATTTGGATTTTTCCCTCCGCCCAAACTGACACTTATTGATACAGTATTCTTTTGTATAATGAAGGAAGTTTATTAATATTAATTACGATCCTAAAAGTGTTAATGGGAATGAAGATTAGTTAATTTTCTTGCGTACGCTACGCTCACATCCAATTATCATGCCAATCAGCATTTATAACAAATACAGTTGCTAGGTAGTAGGTAGCCGCAGGTTAATTTGCAAGCAGAGCACCGAGGCAATACAGGTCATAAGCCAATGAATGAACCAGAACCAGCACCAGCCAAAGTCACTGTAACTTAACAGCAGGGAGACTGCCATCCTTTGTTAAAATAAATCCCATGTTTATGTCTTTGCCATGCACAGACTTCAAGCTTGGGTGCTGATATTACTGACAATTTGCTGTCTCCCTAGTTCTATGCTATTGCTATGCCATTGGATTATTTTTCTCCCTATCCAACTTCTTTCATTCGGATGTGGGGGCAACGACATTTAAAGCGGTAAGTACTTTATTTGTAACTCCCTCCAAATTACTATGTAGAGTTGGTATGTTTAAGCCAATACGACTTTGACACATGAGCACCCTAGAAATATGAGATTGACCTGCAGTGACCAAAATGAAATTCCTCACGTTACCTTGCACATGGTTTCACATACCAAGTGAAGTCATGTGTCCCTATTAATTGGCTTGTATCTTTATCTTCAGGGTTGTTCCTATCGTTTTATAAGCTCAGGACGAAATAAAAAAATGACCATAATAAATTGAACGAAATAAAAAAAAGATCATAATAAATCGGCAGTATATTTAAATTTACATGTTTGTATGAAACGTAAATGGCTCAATTTATAAGTGTATATATTGAATCAAATATTAAATGATCATAACATTTAATTTTCTTCTAGGAACGTGACATCTTTACAAAATCTATTCAGTTGATAGGAAATGGGCTAGCATATATATGTTATTGAATGAGTCTCTCACCATGAGAAAGGGATGAGAATGGGACCCCTTTTCAGTACTGAATGTATTAATAGCTCCAAAAGGAAGAACATGATAAATGCATCATTAATGGGCCTGCATGCTACTTAATTATTGGGTTTGTGCTGTTGTCTTGTGGGCAATTCTTTTGGAGCTTAATTCTATGACTGATTAATATTCTTTTATTTACATCTCTAAAAAGAAGTTTTTACCATGAGATTAGGGGCCCCTCCTTGTCATGGGCCCTAGGTAGGTGCCCTGCTGGCCCTTGCCCAGGGCCGGCACTGGTTATTAGATATCAATCTTGATCTATGATTATAAATCATTTAATTGAAGAATTAAAGATAAATTAAAAGGAGTTTTAATTTATCTAATTTTAATTATGAATTAAAATTAGGTTTTATAATCATTGCCAACATATTTGGGAACCTAATGGGTCTCACATATAAAATGAATTGAAAAGAGCAAAGTTAATTTAGTCAAGTTGGACTTGATTGTAAAATTTGAGAAACTTTATGATTAAATATGAGATATTTAATAAATAAAGATCAATATGAGATATTAAATCTCATATGAGCATAATTGGTATTTAATTAGAATTATTTGTAATTCTAATTAAAATTTAATTGAAATTAGAATTTAATTTCAGTTAAATTACTAAAACTTCCAAAGCTTATTATAAATAGACTTAAGATCTATGGGACTAGCATTTCTTTCTTAATCCTCTTTGTAAGAGTTATAGAGTTCTCTCAACCTATTATGTGGATAACGTTAGAGGCCTGATACTTGTGCGGCTACGGTGGTTGAGATGGATCAGTTTCGAAAACAATTCGAGGAATACGACAAGACATAAATTAAGCTTCAGAATAAGGTATGAATTACATTTCCACTTTATTATAATTTGTGTTAATCATTTTATAGAATTAAATAGATCTTATTTTTTGGGAAATCAAAAATCATGAAAAGCTTTCGTGATTATTCTGCTGCGGTTGGGATTAGATCTCGACCCCATTGTCTAACAGTGGTATTAGAGCAGATTTTATTTCTATAATTTGATTAAAATGTTTGGTTGTTATTGGTTATAATGTTGGAATTGAATTGCAAAAGAGTTGCAATTCAATCTGAAAAAGTGTTTCAAATTAATACCGTACAAATCCTAAAGCTTTAGAATGAGAATCTGGAAGAATTGTATCTGTCTGATTGTCTGGGTTGCGTTTGTATGCTTGCTTTATGTGTTGGTTTGTGATTGCGTTGAGTGTTGATGGAAACTACGTGCATTTTGGAAACCCATAAGAATTCAACATCCTAGTTTTATGGCTACCAAAGAAAAGATCCAAAATATTATGAGAATGTGCTTTAGGTGTTGTATTTCTAGAAATTGGTTCTACTTTGCGATTTACTACCTTGTGATTATAAGAATAAGATGGGCGATTATTGCCCATCTGTTGAAACTATTAAGACCACTGGGTCATTGGTGACACAAATGAGTCACTAATGAACCACTAGCGACATCATTGGATGGAATCGTGATTAACGCTTATGGAAGGGGCCACCCAATAGCGGGAACAAACGATACAGCGTGGGAGAGGTGGTTTACGAAATGTGGGAGGCTGGCAGCATTGGCCTATGACTGTGGCTATAGTTGTGAAAGGCGGAGGCAAATGTTGAAGATTTAAGTGAACAGTAACTTGGATCAAAAACTCCAAGTTCCTTTGCCAAATCAAGCTACAGTAAAAGCTGATGGCATAAGCTACAGTAAAATCTAAGTGGAAATAAAGCATTGAAAATGCTAAAGTATTTCAATGAGATCGTTGTGGTAAATTTGAAATTATTGGTTATCTATAGGGAATGAGATTCTCTGGTATATACCTTCACAACTAAATTCGTAAGAGTATGGATTTATGTAAGGAGTAAAATACAATATGAGATACTGAATAATGCAACAATATTTCTTGTGTAGTAATGCCTAGTATAATGACTTACCTTCTATAGTTCCAATTGAATCAATTAGTAAGATTTCATATTAGATATGAAACGTTAATTTTTGAAATAGTTAACGCTAATGATTTAAGGATGCGATGCTTAGCTGAAGCATATATTATCCATTTAGGTTAGAACTAAATTGAGTAACAAAGTGTTATAAGATATCCAGAAGGTTAGATATAATCTTACAGCTTCATTGAATAAATTGTTTAAGTCAACGTATACTTATAGGATAATGGTTCTCAAGATAAGTGGTGGGAGTAAGAAGGAATTTGAAAGGTTCAAATCTCATAACATTACATCTTATTGAAACTAATGCCTTTAATGGTACATCTGATGTATAGTTGAAAGACGATGAGACATTGAAAGATTCACTTTCATGATGAATTCAAATAGTTTGTTTTGCAGATGATTGTGAATTTATCATATATGCAAAAAGGTTAGTGGGAGTATAGTTGTTCTCATCAATGGGAGTATATGGAAACATACTGCTCATAGAGAATAATAACTCTAACTTTTAATTGTTAAAAACATAATTTTGCAAGAACAACTCCTGTTGGATATGAAAAATTAGCAGCTTAATTATGGGAATTAGATCTATAGAGATATATTGGATGTTGTTAACTTATTCTAAATCCAAGTGCATAGATAATGTACTAAAGATGTTTAATATTTAAGAAATCAGATACTTGTGAAGTATTAAAGATATTTATTACTCTATGTGTGAGTTAATATTTGAGTTCAAGATGATAAGGATATAATTTTAGAAGGAAATCCTAATTAAGGTTCATTTACCTAGAACAATATCATTTGGGATTGGAAAAGTTTCAATGTAGCAAATGGTTGCTAATTAAGCCATAATAGATTTTTCGTTTAGTGGAAATGATTAATTGGATCAACAAGTTCTTTAATGAACTTGATATAGTTTCTTTGCATTATTCAAGACAATAATGTAATGTAGAATATTAGAGCCATTGGGCATACGGAAGGAGCTAATGTTTTAACAAGGATCCAAGAATGTGTTTAGGTAAATTTTCTTAATTATGATGATAGTTAAGATGAGAGTTGTAATATTTAATCAAGGGCTCACTATAGAGAATCTTGTAAAATTATTTCATTAAGCCACTACCCCAGTGGTAGAATAATCATCATATGGTGATATGGTATAAGATACTTAAATGATTGGCTTATTACAACTGAGAGATTGTTGATTTATGCTCTACAATCAATCGCTTTGGTTGTAATTTAGTGACAAATTACTTAAAGGTATTATTTATCTTGTACATGTTTAGATCTATATGATAAAGTCCATGAGATAATTATATATTGCAAATGAAATTATAATGAGATTATAAATATGATATTCATATTGTATTTATGTATTGTTCCTAGTCAGTGGTCTATTAAGATTGGACATTTATAGAACGTAAAAATACTAGCACACGTTTTGTTTTTCCTTATGAAGGAAGTAGTTGATCTCATAGGTTAAAATATAGAGATACTTAAACAAATATATGGGTGTTTTCTAGAGAACAAGTTCACTGAACAGAACTGATATAAGAAATCCATTTGGAATATTACTTGTATATCTATAAAATTCTCATTGTGATGGTTGTATAAGTGATCATTTGACTTCAGGTCATTAAGTTATCTTGTATGGAGATTGTTATGCTTTGATACTACTTATAATCTATTTAATCATAGGTCATTTAATAGGTAGTCATTGGATGTAGCATAAAATATATGTAGATAGTTGAATGATAAAGATATGATTCATCACCCTAAAGTAATTAGGGAGAATGTTTCTTTATTCTCGATTAGTATTAATTCAAGAAATCCTTGGCCAAGGTGAAATGATGTTTTGTAAATAGTTTACGAATATCATTAATTGAATAGATAGCTAATGGCGGAGAACTAATATGATTAGACTCAAAATATAGTAGACATTAATTTCATGCTCTATGTCTAATTGGAACATTGTATGATGAAAGAATTAAATTATACGAAAAAATTATGTATGGAAAGGTTAGTCAAATCACTTTGATATTCATAAATATTTGGGTAGTCATGATTCGTTATTAGATGGCAATCTTGATCTATGATTATAAATTGTTTAATTGAAGAATTAAAGATACATTAAAAGGAGTTTTGATTTATCTAATTTTGATTATGAATTAAAATTAGATTTTATATTCATTGCCAACATGTTTGAGAACCTAATAGGTCTCACATATAGAATGGGTTGATAAGAGCAAAGTTAATTTAGCCAAGTTGGACTTGATTGTAAAGTTTGAAAAACTTTATAATTAAATACGAGATATTTAGTAAATAAGGATCAATATGAGATATTGAATCTTATATAGACATAATTGGTATTTAATTAAAATTATTTGTAATTCTAATTAAAGTTTAATTGAAATTAGAATTTACTTTTAGTTAAATTACTAAAACGTCCAAAGTTTATTATAAATAGGCTTAAGGTCTATGGAGCTAGCACTTCTTACTTAATCCTTTCTGTAAGAGTTACAAAGTTCTCTCAACTTTTTATGTAGATTTAGTTAAAGTTCGGATATTTGTGCGACTACGGTGATTAAGACGGATCAGCGTTGAGAACAGTTCGAGAGATCCGATAAGACAGAATTTAAGCTTCGGAAAAAGGTACGAATTAAATTTTCACTTTGTTATGATTTTTGTCAATCATTTTATAGAATTAAGTAGATCTTGGTTTTCGAGAAATCAAAAGTCACGAAAAAAGTTTCATGATTATTCTGCTATGGTCGGGATCAGATCTCGAACCAATTTCCCTACAATAACTTGTTACATAAATACCTATTTTAAACAATTAACCATTTATTGTGAATATTTACACCTTTTAAAGCAATTTTAACTTGAGCCAGTGTGATTATATATTTATCTAATAAAATAATACCAATATAAATTATTTAGTACAAATGGAAAATAATATTATTTATGACTATTTGATTATCATACCATAGTCTCATCAGCATTATTTCCACAATTACTATTAAATGTTTTGTTATTTTCACCTATTTTTAGTTGTACATAGTTAATATATATTCTTACAACATGACTCAGATCAAGATTTAGAAATTACAGATTACTATTTTTCAACAAAATGTTTAGTAATTTGTGATAGACTTCAATTATTTGGATACTTATCTCAGTTACTTCAAAAGCAGTAATTAATTATAGTATATTAGTTTTAATATCGAAATTAGAATATAATATTTGGATTGTTTTAGAATTCAAACAACTGCCACACTCGATTAACGTCAAACAATTATCAAATTTGATATTCAATAAGTTGATAATTGTGTAAGTATGTTCATGACTAATGATAAATACATGACATGGGATTCTGAAAGGAGGGAAATGAAATCTTTAGTATCGTTACTTTATGTTAAAACATTCATTGCAATGCACTACAAGGAAATTGTGAAGTGGCGATAGACTTTTACCGACGGTATGGTTTCCATATGTAAGTGGCGACGGATAATGCATTTCCGTCGGTATTGGGTCATAAACTAGCGATGGTGTAAATATCCGTTGTCAAACATGGAGGGAAAATATCCCGCCAAATATTAGGGACGGAATATTACCGACGGAATACTTTGCGTTGGTAAATGGCTACGGAATTGTGCGGTTGGTCGATGAAAATTACATGAAGTAGTAATTATGGGCGACGGGAAAGAAAATCCGTCGGCGAGCCCACAAATTCAGATTTTAAATTTGGCGACGGACGTAATGCCTTCGGAGAATAGGCTTCGTCGAAGGTTATTAGGGACGGAAGTAACCATCGGTATCCCGTCTATTTCACTAAAACAAAACGACGTCGTCTTGTTTTGGGTTAAATCTCAATATTTCTTCCTTTCTTCTTCTCCCCGACGTTGCTCCTCTCCTATCTGCGTCTGTCTTCTCTTCTCCGGCCGACGTTTTTCCTCCACCGGCGCACTGCTGTTTGCCGTCCAACCTCCTTCCGGTGACGACGTGAAGGTTCCGGTGGTCTTCTCCGACAAGGTAAGGTGGTTTTCATTGAGGTTCAACTATAGACCGTGGGTGTTGTGTTTTTTTCTTCATTTTTTATGCGATATCTAGTGTTTTGTGAATGGATAAGGACGTTATATGATGATATGTATGTGATAGAAGGAGAAAAATGTGAATTTGGTTGATATAATAGGATGATAATTTGATGAACACAAGGTGTTTGATAAAATGCCTAGATGGGATGTACACTTGGAAGCTTTCAATTACACATCTTTGGTATTTAATTTAACTTAAAATGTAATTAATTGGAGGCAAATGAGTTCAATATATTTGTTTTGTTTTGTTTATGTTAAACTATAATCTGTAGGAGATGATGGACGAAAGTATATCACTTTAATCAATGACCAGTAAGTATGGCTATAGGATTAAAGCACTGTTTCTAGTAGATTAAGCCTTAGGCTTTTCGGTCCATTTATACACTACAATAACTTCTTGTTTTAGGTTCGTTCCGTCTGGAATGGTTTCCAGGCATATGACCTCCACTTTTAAGGAAAGGATTGAACCCGATGGATATACGTGTGATCGCGACTCGTCGTTCAATCTAGGATCGATCCTTGAAAATCGGTCAAAAATAATTTATACCAAGGATTGCAGTATAGGATGCAACCTCGGGTCATCTCTCTTGATCGGAACCTAATGAAATGGACCTAAGCTAGCCTATATGTCATAAAATGCAAGCGAAATTAGTAAGAAAATGGGGGTTTTGATTTTGAGAACACTAATGAACTGAAAAGCATGTAAAAAGTATTTTTGGATTTTTGAAAATAGAAAAAGAAAATACTAAAACAAGTGATAAAATCCTCTTG
>JANZLF010000008.1:40045836-40059367 GCA_026546835.1 Erythroxylum foetidum | reverse complement strand
ATTTTTATTAAGAAAGAGACAAAATAGTAATAAAACAAAATTTGTAATAGGAGTTAGGAACCCTAATGAAATTTGACTCATTCTAGTCCAATGGCCCTAATTCCAATCCCAAAATAATATACCCAATATTACAGTACCATTGGATAGCAATTTTCGCTACAAAAAATTAACCGGTTCGCCACTTGGCAATTTTTCCAGTCCAGAAATTTTCTCCGAAAAATTCCAGAAAATTTCCTAAAAATATCTTAAAATATAAAACACTCACTGGCTCACTTAGAATAATTTTTCAAACACAATAACTACGTTAATCAGAATAAAATTGCATTAGGTCCATCTACCGGGAATGTCATGTATACATATACAGTGATTTGCATGTGCACAAATTTTATTACGTACCACTTCTAGTATGCATGAACAATACTAATTAATCCCTATCAATCTCATCCTATGACAATTTATTATTTTACCCTTCCTGTCGGGGGTGGGATGTTACAATTATTACCTCAAAAGTTCTATTTTGAAGTTTCCAACTGACCAACCCTTGCATTTGATCTCAACTCCATTGCAGGTTGCATTTGTAATTCTTTTAATGGCTAACTTTAAAGATGACTTGCCTTCATGTTGTTGTTAGTCATAAGTCAAAGATGGAGGACGCTGTTGAGTGGCTTAATTATCCCATATGAAATTTGTATTATTTCTCCACCCTAGATTGTATACATTATTATAAAGTTGTGTCTAATTTAGTAGTTATATCCATAGTAATCAAATTGTTTAGTTGTTTTGACAAAGTGATTTCTAACTTGGATTCTATGCTCTCCCCCAAATAACTCACGTGATAATGTTGGTTATAGGCTCATTGCTACACTTAGATTATCTAATTTCCTTCTTTAAACCTCTACTTGAGTTGCCGTTATAGTGGTAACATCCATATCATTTATATATGTTTTGTTGATTTCCTACTTAACTGCCATTAGTAATTGTTCCTTATCATCTCCTTAATCAACTTCAGCGTAGGTATTGAATTTTTTTAATAGAAGGGCCCCCAATTGCTATATCAAATATTTGCTTTGTAGTATAATTTAGCATTTACAAAAAAATTTAAAATTGCAACCAAGTAGATATCCTATGGTCTAGAAACTTTCTCAATAGATACTTATATTTCTCCTATATCTTATATAGTGTTTTATTGTCATACTTTTAATAGAAAGAGATATTGTTTCTTAACTTTGCATAATTTCACATGGTTTTGTGCTCTCCCTCCATATTATCAAGAACTAAAATAGCTTCAAGTATAGAAGTAATTAGGTAAAATTATAGTTTAAGTAAAGAATATAACAAAAGGTAACACAATATTATGTTAAAAAATAAAATGACTAGACGAATAATTCTCATTCTGTGGATAAGAAGCTTTGGAAATGGTTTTGGAAGCTAACTCTCCCACCCAAGGTTAAGGTATTTCTCTAGAAAACACTTCGAAACTTACTAACTACTAAATCTAATTTGGTCAAAAGAAAAGTAAAAACTGATGACTTATGTCCTATTTGCTATTGTGAACGTGAGACTCTTGAACATATGTTGTTATTATGTCCCTGGGTACAATGTGTATGGTTTGGTAGTTAATTGGATTTAAAAATAACAAGGGAAGGGCTGACCATTTTAGATCAATGGATACTGGATATGAGTGAATCTTTTCAGAAGGCTGATAATGGCAGTGATAAGTTGGTGTTAATTGTTGTTCTGCTTTGGAAAATTTGGAAGCAGAGATGTAAGTTGGTTTTTAAAAATGGCAAGCCAGATCCTATTAGATGTATTGTGAAAAGTAATGAATTGTTGGCAGAATGTAGACCTCCAAGACAGTAGGTTGGTATGAATAGATTGCAACATCTGTAGATTCAATGGACCAAGCCAGCTGTAGGATGTTTGAAAATGAATTGTGATGGAGCTTATCAAAATGGGGATGCAGGTTTGGAAGTTATTATAAGAACTGATGAAGGAGTCATTGCTGATGGTATTGCTAAAGAATGTAAAGCAGGTTTAGCACTTGAGGTTGAAGCCAGAGATGTGTATGAAGGAGTGAAGTTGCTGGATCAAAAAAGATATCATAATGTACAGATTGAGATGGATTCACATATTGTTCATAATAAAAATTTTTAAGAATAAAGGGAAAGGAAAGTGGAGAATTCAACCATATATTACTGATATACTATACAGAATACAACATTTGCAGGGTATTGATTTTGTATTAATAAAACATGAAGCTAATAGCATCGCTAATTGGCTAGCAAAGCAAGTCAGCAAGAAGATGTGCATTGGTAATTGGGTCTTAGCACCTCCATCTTCTTTGGTTGGAATCTTGAGCAAAGATGGATTGCCAGCACCTCCTTAGATGTTTTGAGTTGAAGTGATATGCTAGAGTTGCTACAGTGTTGGTTCTCATATGTGTATTGCTTCTTTCTTACTCTGATATATTGTGTGAACCTGATGTAAACATTTTTTCATATTAATGAAAATTTTTCTTATTGGCCAAAAAAAACAGATGAATAATTCTCTAATCTCCTAAATACTAATTGCTTCCTCGACAATAGTGCTAGAAACTTATTATTTATACTCTTAAAGTTTTCTCTATCACCTTCTTACTCATAACTTATGATAAGTGTACCTATTATATAGTAGTAATCCAATAGTTAATAAAGGATCAACCCCACAAGTAAGAAATAGTAATTTGGTAAATTTGTGTGTTATTTCCTAGTCAATTACAATAAGAGGATTGGTTTTATGGATTAAAAGTTATATCTAAAACTATAACTAAACATAGGTAAAGCAAACAACTAGCAAAGATAGATCAAACCATGTAATCAAGAAAAGAAAATAAACATGAATGTCATCAAAGTGTACTACATCATATTACACAAAAAATTGCCTAATATTTCTAAAGACAAACACTTATTGTATATTTTCTATTACTTGTTATAAATAATTTTAACCCAAATATTAATTCGACGTGTGGAATCAAAGGTAAAAGAACCAATAAAAAAGTGAAATAACATGAACAAATCCTCTATTCCAGTTAACTTATTTCTATTATATTCTATTAAATCTTTTTTACATATTTATATGAGACCTACATAAATGTGTGGTTAAAATTGACTGGAATATGATTGGAACACCATTTTTGACACAAATGATTTGGTGCCTAGAATTACTAAGTATCATGGCCTTTGTTACATTATGTGGTACTCTACCAAGAAAGTTAAAATTATAGGAGTCAATTTTTCACAAATATAAAATGGTCATTTGTTTCTCGTGATTTCTGGTAATGTTACGTGGCTACATCCTAAGGCCTCTTTCTTTGTTCGTTTAGGATATCAAATTTTTGGAGTATAGATTGGGTTTTATCCCTTAGTGCTAGTACCCATTAGATGTTGTGCCATTGGTATATCCGCCGCTGGTGCTGGTCGAGTTCCATGTTTTGCCAATCATTGGAGTTTCGCGTCAAAATTATGTAAATGGATATTTTAATTCCTTTAATCTCATTCCCTTATTTTCCAATGTTTTTTTAAATAGGATTTTGTCTTAAAAATCTCAAGACAAAAATAGAATTGTTCTTTACTCTTTATGTGACACTCAATTCCCACCAAAGCATTGCGTCATGCCTTGACACTTGGACATTAATTATGAAATTAATCCTGCCCCACCCGAACACACAAAAAGAAAACCCCTCTCTTTTCTTTCCAACTTTAACAATATAGTACAAAAAAGGCATCAGGCTTAGTGCCTGTCAATTGATTCTCTCAGTTTATGAACGATAATCATACATGCATCTGTACCTATAAAGTTGAAGTACCCTCTTCGATGATTTCAGCGATCAACCTCCTACCTCTCCCAATTCTGGCAACGACTCTCATAACCATTACACTACTCTCGTGTGCCCCTTTTTCTTGTGTGTCTCTTGACGCTAAACGGGAAGCATGACCTTATTGGGTGGCAGTAGCCCTCTCAGGTTAATGGGCATGGATTTGGAACTGCCGTTTCGAACCATACCCATGTCTGCAATCATTTTCACAGCTTTGGCCATGGTAGTAGGTGGTTTGAGCTACTTGTATGCACCGTACTGGAGGGTCAGGAAGGTGCCGGGTCCTCCCGTAGTACCTCTGTTAGGACACCTTCCTTTGCTGGCAAAGTACGGCCCTGATGTGTTTTCTGTTCTTGCCAAACAATATGGTCCAATATTCAGGTTAGTTCATTGCAGCTTTTTCCTCTTAAAATTTCAGGCTATAACCCCACATAGACGGATTTATCTATGAGTTACCGAGAGAGTAGAGTTTAAACAGAGTCTTGAAAAATAAAATTGTTGATGTTTTTGTCAGTTGGAGTTAATAGGTTTTACTTTCATTTCCTCTATCCCTGAACTACGACCTTTTTATCTCCATGGAGTTTACTTAACCAATCAAAATATCGTGTGTGATCCATAAAATTGTTACGTTATGTTGCGGCGAAGGTATAATTTTCTCAGATACGTATTGAACTCCAGCATATGTTCAACCATAAACTCTGAAAGAGGACACAGAGTAGGGGTTTGGATGTTTGAGTCGGCACAGAGACAAATTCATCTGACACTGTCTGAGCACGGTTAGCGATCCTAAAGATGCTCGAGCAGACATCACCTGTTGAAGATGTTCTTCTTGATATGTTTTGCTATAAGATTAGGAAAGTCAGTTTAAGATTATAGATAAAGGTTAAATGTTGGCCTAAAATTTGATGAGTATTTTGATCGTTATATTCGTTTACTTTAACCTTCTTTATGCAAATCATCTGTAACTGTGTCTTGTGTAAGAAAGGTCATTTGCTATCACAAGCGCAATATGAATATAACATCTCCGATAAGTAAGCTATTGATGATTGGAATTTGGGATTGTGGTTGCTTTGAAGCAGGTTTCATATGGGAAGGCAGCCACTTATAATAATTGCAGACGCTGAGCTCTGTAGAGAAGTCGGAATAAAAAAATTTAAGGACATTCCAAACAGAAGCATTCCATCTCCTATTGCAGCTTCTCCTCTTCATCAGAAAGGTCTTTTCTTTACCAGGTAAATATGACAAGGAATGCGTAACCATCTGACATAATTTGCCTGACAATTCCATACTTGCTGCTCTTCGTACACAGCCTGCCAACGTAGTGTACCACACATATTAATTTACTAGAATAAAACGTGGATTAATTATACGAGACTTCATTGACACATTTGATTTGGAAAATCCTGAGAAATTCCTTGTGGGATTTTAACTGACAGGGATACAAGATGGTCCACAATGAGAAACACAATTTTATCAGTCTACCAGCCGTCACATTTGGCCAGTCTCCTGCCAACTATGCAGTCATTTATTGAGTCTGCCACTGAGAATTTCGACTCCTTCAAAGAAGATGATATCACTTTCTCCAATCTATCCCTTAAACTGGCCACTGATGTTATAGGACAAGCTGCATTTGGAGTTGATTTTGGGCTCTCTAAACCATCTTCATCTAGTGCTTCTTTTGATGCGCAACATAATGCAAGTAATGAAGTTTCAGATTTCATCAATAAGCATATCTACTCAACAACACAACTTAAGATGGATTTGTCAGGTTCATTTTCAATTATTCTTGGTCTACTTGTTCCTGTACTGCAAGAGCCCTTTAGGCAGATTCTTAAGCGAATTCCAGGTACCATGGACTGGAAAGTCGATAGGACAAACCAGAGTTTGAGCACCCGGCTTCATGAGATTGTGACAAAGAGAATGAATGAGAAGGATCGGGGTTCAAAAGATTTCCTGTCACTCATATTAAATGCTAGGGAATCAGAGAGTGTGTCGAATAATGTTTTTACACCAGACTACATTAGTGCTGTTACTTATGAGCACCTTCTTGCTGGGTCAGCAACAACATCGTTTACACTATCTTCGATTGTTTATTTAGTTGCACAACATCCAGAAGTTGAGAAGAAACTTCTTGCAGAAATTGACGGGTTTGGCACAAAAGATCAAACGCCATCTGCTCAGGATCTTCAAAAGAATTTCCCCTACCTTGATCAGGCAAGCTTCTTTTTCCGGAATCACAGACTGAAATATTTGATTGAAAGTGAATGCTTTGAAAGAAAAAACGTCCAAGAGAATATTGTATATTTTCCATTTTAGCTTTCCCGCAATGAATACCGCAGATAATTGAGACTTCTGATGTCGTATATTCACAATATGTTCTACACAACTACTTTAATATTGATATCTCACTGTTTTGCCGCAGGTGATTAAAGAAGCCATGAGGTTTTACTTAGTATCGCCTTTAGTTGCACGAGAAACAGCGAAAGATGTAGAGATAGGAGGTTATCTGCTTCCTAAGGTATATTTCTACTTTAAGTTATGTGCAGAATCTATTTGCATGTATCCTGTTAACTTCTACCGTAAATTAAGTACGTGAGTCACTTTTCTCCTGATGAGCAGGGCACGTGGGTTTGGTTAGCTCTTGGAGTGCTTGCAAAAGATCCAACGAACTTCCCCGAGCCAGACAAGTTCAAGCCAGAGAGATTTGACCCAAATTGTGAAGAAGAGAAACAGAGACACCCTTATGCACTAATACCCTTCGGGATCGGGCCTAGAGCTTGCATAGGGAAGAATTTCTCTATGCAAGAAATAAAGCTCTCACTGACACATTTATACAGAAAATACGTCTTTCGACACTCACCAAACATGGAAAAACCTGTGGAACTTGAATATGGCATTGTTCTCAACTTCAAACATGGAGTAAAGCTTAGAGTCATTAAAAGAAAATGAAGGGTCTAAACGCTTTCTTATGATCTCAATAAATGGTTCAATATTTCTCAATCTTCCGTATATCAAGGAAACAAGCTCACGATCAATGAATATTAATAGGAATAAGTCAAATCTGACTTAGTCCAAGCAGTTACGATAGTTATGATGGTCCTTGATCTTAGGTATTTCTAGCAGATTAGTTTGTTACGTCCATCACTTGTATTTTATGTATTTATATGTTCATCCTGTCAGTTATAATACACAATACAAATCACCATTTTATTGATCCATATTATGATATCAGAGCAGTAGTGTAATAGCAAATCAATCATTTTCGTGCACAAGTCTGTAACCTTTGTCCATCGTCTTCCGGTGCTTAGTTAGCACCATTTTTTTTTTAATCTCCTATTACTGATCCGGATGGCTCTTGACAATGCATCTTTAACAACAACAAACATTACAGATGCAACACTGCCACCAAATTTAGTTGTCTTCAACATGGGTTTCGCTTCTAGCTCAAAACTGATAGGTGCGAACTATTTGACTTGAAGAGTTCAGTTGAACGCTCTATTCATCGGATATAATGTAAAGGGCTATGTGGACAGCTTCATCCCACGTCCGGCAAGTGACAGCCTTGATCTTCCTCTATGGATCCGACAGGACCATTTTGTCCTCCATGCACTTATGACCACTGTTACATAAACAAATGCAACATTACTTGCTTCTGTCACCTCATCAAAGGAGGCTTGGGACCTCCTTAAGAAAACTTTCGTAGGAAAATCTTGTTCGAGACTCATGTCTCTCAAGGAGAGACTGATTTCAATTCGAAAAGGTAACGCTTCTGCGTCCGATTATTTGAAGGAAATCAAAAGTATCGCAGATGAAATCGCAATTGTAAGCACACTAATAGATGACACTGATCTCATCATCCACACACTTAATGGCCTCTCTGCGGATTTCAGGGAGGTCGGGGCCGCTATACACGTCCAGGAAACAACCGATTGGGTTTGTTGAACTTCATGAGAAACTACTCGACTTTGAGCATTTTCTCGCAGGACAAGTCAAGCTTGACGATTATGTTCCTACACCTACTGCTCATGTCATTACCCAGCAATGCTCGCACCGGCCTATCCGTGCATTTCGCTATCCTAAGAGTAAGTCTTTGACGCCCAGGCATCCTTCGGCTCCTCACTCCACCTCGTCTGCATCACCAGGCCAGCGCTCTCCCATCTGCTAGTATTGCGACAGGCCTGGACACATAGCGAAGACCTGTTAGGATCTCCACGGCAGACCTGCATGGAACTGCACATCACCCAGGCCAGGTGCGCATCTTTTACAGGCTCCAGGCACACCTCAAGCTCCCTCTGTTGTAGCCAATCAAGGACAGTGGATCCTTAACTCAGGAGCCACTCATCATGTGACACACGATCTTCAGAATCTGTCTATTAACTCCCCATATGGAGGTGGTGATTGTTTACAAGTCGTTGATGGATACGAACTTCCAATTGCAAACACCGGTAGTTTCTCTCTGGCAACTAAATCTAAGCCGATTGCTTTTGACAACATTTTATATATGCCTAACATTAACAAAACTTTAATTTTCGTTAAACGATTGTGCATCAAGAATAACATCTCAATCAAATTAATTCCCAACCATTTTCAGGTGAAGGATCTACGGACGGAGGCAGTGCTGCTCACGGCTTCATGCCACAATGATCTTTACGACCTCTACTTTTCGTTGAACAAACCAACCGTTTTTCATGCCAGAGTTCCTAATTCACCTGTCCTACATCATATCTTGGGTCACCCTTCAAATAAAATCTTTACTTATTTACAATTGCGTCATAAGTTAGCTTTCAATTCAGTAGCGTTTAATACGTGTACGTCTTGTCAGTGTGCCAAAAGTCACCAACTTCCATTTTCAAATCTTTATTTGCAAAGTAATAAACCATTGGAAATCATTTTTTCTGACGTTTGGGGACCTGCCCTGTCGTTTTCGTTCGATGGTTTTCGCTATTATGTTATCTTTGTCGATTATGTTATCTTTGTCGATCATTTTTCAAAACACGTATAATAGGTCAAATGTTTTCTCTACATTTGTCACCTTTAAAAATGTTGTCGAAAAATATTTTGAAACACCTATCAAACCTTGTATACTAATAATGGAGGAGAGTTTCTTAAACTCAAATTGTTTCTTGTCAACAATATTATTACCCACCTAATAACTCCTCCCCACACTCCGGAGTTAAATGGCATGTCTGAACGACGTCACACATACTTGAGATTGCCAGGGCTTTACTCCACCAAAGTAACCTACTCTCATGTTTTTGGTCCTTTATGACTCAAACTGTTGTCTACCTTATCAATCACTTACCCACTCCCACCTTGGCAATGAAAACTCCTTTTTTGAAGCTCTTTTTTATCAAACACTAAATTATAAGTATCCCCACTCTTTCGAGTGTTTATGCTTTCCGTGGTTGCATCCCTATACATCTGATAAACTTCAACCAAGATCAATTATGTGTATCATTGTCGGATACTCCCCCACCCAATTTGTGTACCTATTTCTTAATCTGCAAACTAACAAAATTTTCATCTACAGACAAGTTGTGCTTGTTGAAGATCAATTTCCTTATGAGTCATTAAGTTCATCTTCCGCTTCGCCTCCTCTCTCACCTCATCAAACCAATGTTTAGCCTATTTCCCATCAACTCCTTCTTGTAGATCATGTGGCATCTCCCGCGTTGCCTGCACTAATCGCACCTACTGACACCTCTCCTCCGTCACCCCATAATACCTACCTTATTGCTTTAGCTACTCATTTTCATGAAAAAATACTAGTTAAGCTACTTAGTCGAAAGACATAAAATTATGAATGAATGTGACAACTTAGCTTGTCTGAACGACGTCATTGACACATACTTGAGACTGCCAGGGCTTTACTCCACCAAAGTAACCTACTCTCATGTTTTTGGTTCTTTATGACTCGAAGTGTTGTCTACCTTATCAATCGCTTACCCACTCTCACATTGGCAATGAAAACTCCATTTGAAACTCTTTTCTATCAAACACCAAATTGTAAGTATCTCCACTCCTTTAGGTGTTTATACTTTTCATGGTTGCGTCCCTATACATCCGATAAACTTTAACCAAGGTTAATTCCGTGTATCATTGTCGGATACTCCTCCACTCAATTTGCGTACCTATGTCTTGATCTGAAAACTAACAAAATTTACGTCTGCAGACATGTTGTGCTTGTTGAAGATCAATTTCCTTACAAGTCATTATGTTCGTCTCCTGCTTCGTCTCCTGTCTCACCTAATCAAACCCATGTTCAGCCTATTTCCCATCAACTCCTTCTTGTAGATCATGTGGCATCTCCTACACTACCTGCACCAATAGCGCCTACTGACACCTCTCCTCTGTCACCCCATAATACCTACCATATTGCTTTAGCTACTCATTTTCATGAAAAAATACTAGCTAAGTTACTTATTCGAAAGACCTAAAATTATAAATAAATGTGACAACTTATAGGGTGATAAACTAACATTTAATCCTAATTAACTTGCATATTTTAGCCACAGAACCTATATCACTAATTTCACAAGCTAATACTCTTTATAACCTAATAGATTATGTTTAAAATTAAATCAATTTCATTCCATCTAAGCCATTGATACATTCACATAATTCACAATATGTAACATAAACACACTAACATAACAATATGCAAAATTCACACTCAAAGAATAACACATAGCCCTCCCCACATTTAAACAACACATTGTCCTCAATGTGAGAAGTAGACAAACAAACACACATGGAAGGAAGTAACATAAAATAAATACTAAATAATAAATTTAAAAGAAAAGGATTAGAAACAAAACCTTATGATAATGGAGGCGGGGATGATGTTAGAGATGGCAGTTGTATGCCTTAAACCTCGAAGTATTAATGGATCTGACGTATATCCAGGCTATGATGTCATTATGTGCGGGCCATCTCCTTCATCTTTCTATAGTTTTCCATATGTGTGTTAGTAATTGCTTTGGTGTTGTTGGAGATTGTATCGAGTACTTTCTTCCATCCAGGTTCTTCTATGTCTTCTTCCTCTTCGGACTCTAGACTAATTGAGTACTCTTCTACCAGCTGAGGAACTCACCTGACTGGCCCTCTGTAACATGCCATTACCTGTAGGAAGGTTAAAATAGTAAATGTGAGTGATTTATGAGAGGCTTAGAAATACTTCTTCATGCTCATGCATAATATGTCATACACATATACATGAATAGTAAATTTATCTGTACATGAAAATAAGTGTACATGCATTCATGAATAATTCTGGGTATAATTGTTTATAAATGTGATTGTTATTGAGAATTTTGGTTTGTATGTGTTGAAAATTGATTTGGAAACTGAAATTATTGATTTAGGAATTTTGGAGAATTTTAGGAAAATTTCTAAAGTTTGAGAAAATTTTGGACTAGGAAAATGCCAAGTGGCAAGACAAATGATAAATGGTAGTAAAATTTACTGTCAAATGGCAATGGAAATTTTTATAAATGATTTTAGAAATTTTTAACAAGTCTCATTGAAAATTTGGGGGAAAATTTGGTGTAGAAATTGAAATTTAATTGGAAAGAAACCAACCTAATACCTTAGAAATGGGACTTGTGGCAAGTAACAAACCCTTGTTTTAATTAAAAGTCCCCCTTTTTGGCTTTATCATTCTCGATACTCTCTTTCTTACTAAAGCTATTGGAGTTTTGCTTTGGTTCTCTCCATTTTCGTATTCTTCTTGATTTTTTTGACCATCTTTCATGTTACTCTTTCATCTTGCTTTCTCTTCCATTCTCATCAAAAACCCAAACCTTTCAACCTCAAGATGATGATGATCGTGGGTTGTTGATGAAGTTAGGGATTTTTGAGTTTCTTGAAGATTTTGAAGAAGTGGAAGTTAAATCAAGTAAGTAGATTGTTAAATATCATGGGTTTGGTTAAATGAAGCAAGTATAGTGATAGTTAGAGATTAATGACATGAAAAATAGTTTTGTGTATGAATATGACATGAATGATGAAAAACCTAGGTAAATTTCTTGCTTTTGTATATGTATGTGGGTTAATGATGTATAATTTGTTATGGAGATGTTTTGGGAGTTAGATGTAAAATATTGAAAGTTTGAAAATCTAGAAAAATATTAGCAACAACATTATCTTTAAGTTTGCTTTAGTTTATTAGCCATAACTTTTCCTGTAGTTGTTCAATTGAGGTGATTTTTGATTTAGATTAAACTAGAGACTTATGGCTACCCTTCTTATGAAAACATTGAGTTTAAATTTTGGTTTTAAGAGTCTCAAATTTTGATGTGAAAATGAGAACTGGGTGCAACAAAAGTTATGGATGAATGTTTATGTTGTATTATATTTTGAGTGTATGGGAATGTGTTATATTTGGGTGTTTATGAGCAAGTGAGGAATATCAAATGTGCATAGATGATGTTCAGTCAAAATTTGGTATCTTTGAAGAAGTTATCCATTGAGATGATGAATAAAATGAGTTGAGAATTGGGAATAAATAGTAACAGTATTGAGTTTTTGATCTGAAATTTTCGAGAATTTATTGGACCAATTTAGGTAGATCTTGACAAAATGGCCTTCATGAAAGTTGTAGATATTTCTCTCTGATTTCCATTGACATAAAGTATAAAATTTTTGGATATTGAAGTTGAGAGATATGATATTTAGAATTTTGTGATATTACTTGGGATGGACATTCGGGATAGCTAAATTGATTTGAAATTTTGATCCTTATAGAGGCAAACTTTGATTTCTATGTCTTCATAAATATTGTAGATATTTTTTTTAATCTTTCTATTGATATAAAATTTGAAAATTTGTAAATTTTGGAGTTCTAGACCAAAAGTTATGGAAGTTTGAAGTTGGGACGTTAGTGAAGAAAAAAGGTCGCAGGTTCACCCGAATGTCGCGATTGTGCACGCGCATGATCGTGACTTCGCAGGACCACCTGAATGTCTCGATCGCGCATGCGCATGATCACAACTCCATTGGTCCACCCGATTGTCGCAGTCGTGCATGTGCACGATCGCGACTTCCCTATTTGTTCAAGAAAGGCTATTTTCTAAACATACTCTGATCTTTTGGCTATAACTTCTTCGTCCAACCTCCAAATGACCTAATTTTTAAAGCATTAGATTCCTAACATATATTTATATATTCAATAAAAAAATTATAGCTTTTGATTTTGATTTGAAAAAGATTGATTGAATCAAAGTGAGGGGATTGGTGGGAAGAGTATGAGTTAGATATTTTTACTAAACATACTTCAGTATTTTGGTGAATTCTTGATCTGTAGGATTCCAAATAAGATGAATTTTATTTTGGAGTAAACTAGAGATATAGGCCTACAAATTGTTTCAAGAAGTAGAATTTCAATTCTTTCTCTAAGATAGTGAATTTTTGGATGGAATTTGTATATAGTATACTCTTTTTGAATTGGGATAACCCAATAATGTTTGAGGCGTATCTTTCAAATTACCAAACCAAATTGAGTGATTTTGGATTCAATGGAAAGATAAGACATAGAGGAACACTTTTTTAGAAGATAGTTTACCAAATTGTCTCATTTCATTTTCTGATTGAACGTGATCATTAGACCTGAAAGGGGTATCTTGGAAAAATATCTGAAAGTGATTCAATGAATTATTGAATTGTGATTTAATGGTTTTA
>JANZLF010000008.1:39982353-39997991 GCA_026546835.1 Erythroxylum foetidum | reverse complement strand
AATTTTTTTTTCATATTTTCACTCTTTTTCTCATTATTTCTAGATTTTTAACTTAATTTCAATCAACTCATCCACTTGATCATTCATATTACTAAGTCAAATTTTCACTCAAGGTTCGGGGTCCAACAATATCCATTGCTCCTCTCCTTTGAATCACAACTTCAATCATATGAATATCTTTATTCCCAAACAAACTCATACCTTTGGTAATTTTATGTCAACAATTCATTCATTAATGTTATTCCAACATTACAAGGTCACACATTATCCAAACTTTCCTTTCTTTTTATAAATTTCACCAAATTTCCAAACCTTTGGGTCTATTTTCCATGATCAATTAGACAATGTAAAAGAAGTAATTTGGCAAAAATTTCTCTAAAAAAATGTTCCCCATTGTCTTAAGTTTCTAATGATACCAAAATTATTCAATTTAGTTCAGTATTGTGAAAATTATACTCCAAATATTTTTGGATTACTTTTATTCTGAGACAGTACTCTATACTCAACTTCCACCCAAAAATTGAAATTCTTAAAGTTCTATTTAGAATTTTATTTCTCATATAATTTGTACCCCTATGTCTCTATTTTACTGAAAATAACAAATCACTTCATTCAGATGACTATAGCAAAAATTATTCTTAAAATACAGAAACATGTTCAGTGTAGAGAGAAGTTCACCGTGACGAAGTCAGAAGTTCATCGAGAGGGGAATTCCTATAACAATTTATGGGTCATCAATGATCATTCACAATTACAAAAACAAGAAATTTACATCATATATTAATCATTCACGTTCATTAAGCACAAAACACCATTTTATGTCATTTAACCTCAAAAAATCATCGTAAATGCTTCATTTAATCATGCCCATAATGATTAAAGCCTAACTTACTTGTTTTAACTTCCAACTCTTCAAACATCTTCAAGATAACCAAGAGTCCCTAGCTCTACCAACAACCCACGATCAACATCTTCCAAAGGTGGTATGGATAGGTTTATGGTGAGAATGAAAGAGAGAGCAAGGTGAAAGAGTAGCAAGTAAGAGATAGGAGAGCTAGCTTCAATGTAGGTGAAGGTGAGATTAATTAGGGCAATGAAAATGGAGAAGAAGAAGAGAGAGAGGGAGCCATGAAATGAAGAAGAAGAAAGCCAAAATGTAAGACCCACTAGTGGTCTTTCAATTAAAAGCATCGTGAGAGACCAAATAAGGAGGGTCTATATGACCAAATTTTTAAAAGCTTTAAACTAAATTCTTTTATTTAACCAGCCCACTCAATTCCAATTCCTACTCCAATTGTCTCCCAAATTTTCAATGACATTTGTCATTAAATCCCAATGTCACATATTAAAATTTCTTCTGCCATCTGACATTTATTTCTACCACTATTCATCAATTAGTCTGCCACTTAGCAATTTTTTTCCTATTCCAATACACGCTTAAATTTCTAGAAATTTTTCCAAATTTTTCAAAAATTCTAATTTCCAAATCAAATGTTCAATACAATCAAACCACAATTTCCAATAAAATCATGTTTACAAACAATTATACCCGAAAATGTCAATGAATGCATGTACAATCATTTTTATATGCAAAATTCATTATTCACGTGCGTGTACGCTACATTAAGCATGAGCATGAAATGTACTTTCTTCTAATCTCTCATTGCTATTTTCTCCATTACCGAAATCTAGAGCTTTAACCCTTAATATGGGAACAGGATGTTACATTTCTCTCCTTTAACAAATTTCGTCCTCGAAATTATTATCTAAATAATCAATAAGGCAGGGGTATTGTTTCCTCATATTCTCCTCTGTTTCCCATATAACCTCATTACTTGAATACTTTCATCCAAATGATCGCAGTCGATTGACTCACTAGGTCTTTCAATCACTTATTTTGTCACTCACTATCCTAACCAGTTCCTTAATATCTCAGATTATTCAAAATTTTCACTTTACAAGCCGTCAATACATTTTTGTCAAATCATATCATTATTTCTTAGCATATTCACATATCACAGATTATGAATCTAATACATCCTTTTATCGTTAACACTAACTCATAATAATTTTGTACAAATCAATTCATATCGGGCTTAGTTTCTCTCTTTTTCCTAACCTGTTCATACCTTTATCTCTATCTAAGTACACCTTAGCAAGGTGATACTCTTAGAAGTATTTCAGCTTTCACTTGATATTTCATATGTCTTTAATGTTAATACACTCAACTCTTATGTCTACCTCACGATATTCCATAACTTTGATGTTGATCCGCTTAACTCATCCATCATTATTTTAGATCACTTATGTAGCATCCTGATATCCATGTTAAGGCTAGAATAGTAATTTATGAGAAAATATTGTGAAAGTAGGAAAATGCACGTCATGCATAACTTAATTGTGACATACAAATTTATTTTGTACATTCATATGATTGTACATGCATTCATTGGCATTTTCTAGAAAATTTGATTTATAAGTGGAAATTGTGGATTAAATTGGAGTGTATGAATTGTGATTTGGCAATTTTGGTATATTTTGGATATTTTAAAATTTTTGGTGAATTATTTTAGTTGAAAATTTATTTGGAGAATAATCTAATTATTTTGGATTTTTGGTGAATTTTTTAAACTTTCTGAAATTTTGGGATATTTTTACATTAAGAAAAAAAATAGAGAGACCAATTAAAATATGACAAATGGCTAAATTGTATTGAGACAAATGGTTTGTAATTGTGGTGATAAGTGGCTGTTTGGGTTGAGAGACACATGCATATACATGCAAAATGCTACATACTGTATGAATTTAGGGCAGCTCATTTTTCTGTTGTTCTTCATCGAAAAGCCAACTCCTTCTCTGTTCTTTGTTCATCCTCTGTGAAACAATTTGAAAAGTGAGTTTTGGGAACTAGTTCACGATTTCTTCTGTGAAGTAAGAATTCCAGGATTTGTTGGAAATTTAGCTAACTCAAGTAAGTTATGTCATAAGATTTACTGAGTTTTGTAAAATGAGTTTAATGATGAGTTAGTGTTAGAAATAAATACATACATGAGAAGGATTTAGCAGTAGAGTTTCGGTGAATGCATGTGGTAAATGAATTAAATGAAAATTTTAATTTGCAATGTGGGATAAGCATTAAAATGGAAAGTATAAGGTAATGAGAGGGAATCAAACTCTGTATAGTGCAGAAACATTTGGCAGTGCGATGAAGTTTAAAAAAAAATATAGAGAGTGAGAGAGAGTAGAAAAATGGTGTTGCCCAGAGCTTTGTTTTGATGTTTGTGATTATTTTTGAAGCTGGAGTTGTTTGAGAGTAGGAAACTACAAACACTAGATTTTTTATGTGTAAATTGATGTTAAAAAAATGCAGAAAAGATTTGGAAGGTTGATGTATAAGGATATACTCTGTTTTGTACTAAGAAATTGCAGAAGGTTATCTTGCTCTGCTCTATACATGTATGACTTGGTTGAGTATTTTAAATGGTATTTTGGGTGACGATTTAATTGTATTGAATGAGTTTTAATGACTGAAAAAAGTAGAAGGGGGAAATCAGTGAATGCATGTGCTCTGTTCCTACTCACTTTTGGTGTACGGGAATATTTTTGAATGGTTTTTAATTGGAAATGAGTGTAAAGATAAAGAAAATGATTTTGGTGAGATTCTAATGTAGAGAGGAGTTAAATGAAGGGATTGTATTGATGAAAATGGGAAGATACAAAAGATAGAAAGGAAGTGCAGTAAATTGGAATATGCGTGAATAGTGATATATGATGTTTAAATGATTATGTTGAATTTTGGATTTTTGGATTTATTTGTATTGGGATTAATTGTGATGGAAGTAGAAAGCAAAGTGGTTTATGTAGCAGATGTATTAGCTGTGATGTGTAGGAGGGAAGCCAAAAAAAAAAGAAAGAAGAGAAAGGTGCAGAAGTTATATAAATACAGTAGAGGGAGAAAGTGAAAGTGAGATTTCTTATTTTTGATGATTAAGTATAAACCTTGCATTTTTTATTTGTTGTGAGTTGTTGATTTGAAGGAAGAGTAGAAAAGTTGGTCTATGTAATGACTGTAGTAGATATGAAGTGTAAAAGTGGAAAAAAATAAGGAGCTTTCGGTGGAAAAGATGAACTTTGCATGCTAGAGAGAGAAAAGATGATAGTTTATATGTGTGGGTTAAAAACTTGAGTTTTTCATTGAACAACCCTAAGTCTTTTACCTATAACTTTTTCATCCGAACTCTAAATAACTTGAAACTTAGACCAATGGATTCCTAATACATTTTTCTCTATAACTTGAGCTGTAGATTTCTGAATTAGTGAATTTTTGATTCATAGTAAATTAGAGACCTATTTATACAACTTTTATGAAGAAGTATAATTTTAATTATGTCTCTATGATTTTCAAACTTGGCATGAAACTAAGTTTTATCTTAGGCTGTAGCTCCACCAGGGACAGAAATCATATCCTGTGGTTATTGATTAAAATGTATTGATTTGGGCATAATTAGGTTGAGGTGTCTTCACCAAAGTTGTAGCTTATTTTCTTATCTTTAAATTGGTATAAATTTGGTAATTTTTGGATACATGAGCTAAAAGATATGAGTTGTACAATTAGAGGGAATGATCATGTTCTAGTCAAAAGTTCAAATGTGTATAGTCGGTGGTATTTTGTGCATAACTCATTGAATACTGAATCAAATTGGATTATTTTGGAGTCATTAGAAACTTGAGACACTGTAGAAAAACGTTTTAGAAGGAAATGTTGCCTAATTTTGTCATTTACCCTACCGGATTAATTATGCAAAGTTGACCCAAAATTATATAGGTAGAAAATCTGAAGTGGTCAATTAGGTTATGAAATTGATTTTACATTGTTTTATTTTGGTCCAAATTATAAGTACCAAATGATATTAATGAGGGCTTTGATATTTGATCGGTTTGATGATGAAAATTACAATAAGATACCCAGAATTGTCATTGAACATGCATTGTACATACTTTTTATACATTGATGTGCATAAAAGAATACTTGTACATTTGTGCAAAAATGTGATAATTGTGAGTGTTGTGTATGTTTTAGAGGAGCACATCGGACGCCAGTCGGACATTGTTGGACCATCCAGGCAATAGCTTCTTGGAGCGTACTGTGAGTCAACCTTGATGATTTCATATGATTGATTTGATTTGAAATTTAATTTAATTTATTACACTTCCAATATTATTGAACTACTTGTGAATTTTTTTCTGGATTCCGGACCTGAGGTCTGAGGAATTTAGTAATTGGGAAAGTATTGGGAGTGTTTTGATTTTATATGAATTTGACGATTTATTAAACTTCCAATTATTGAACTGTTGCGATTGTTTCTGAATTCCAGACTTAAAGTCCAAGGAGTATATATTTGGAACTGTAGTGGAAGTGTTCTGATTTGTTTGATAATTATGATTGTATTATGCTATGCGAATTCTCAACAAAAGTTGAATGCCGAACTTAGGTCCGATGACTGTGAAATCTTACCTGAGCATTTGTATAAGATTGTGATATATGATATTTTCTGAATTTGTTGCATTTCATAAAATGCATACTCAGATAAAGGCATTGTGATTTGAGTTGCCAGTATCAAGGGCTTACACGGAGAGCTTTGCTCCGTGATATATGATTTGACACGTAGAGCTATGCTCCATAATATATGTTTCTGATTGAGCCCAATGGGCCAGTATTTATATGTGATAGGCAGTCGGTCACAACATTAATAACGAATGTGGAGTCTCATGCATTTGTATGTGTTTATATATGATTTGATTCACATTAATAAAATGATGTGCCATGACAGTGCGAGTATTTGAAATATTCATGTTCTGTATGTAATTTGTGTATGTGAATTCGGTGAAATCATTAATGATAGTTTACTCATTGAGTTTGCAAAAATCATAAAAATTGCAATGTGATTTTTCAGGTACGAGACAGGAGACTTAATGTTTATTCTGGATTAGAAGAATGTTTTGGACTAAGTTATGGCTCAGAGGTCTGTTAGCTGACGTCAAAGAATTATAGCTTTTATTTTGTAGATTTTTGCTAGAACTTGTGTGAGGTTTTGTATATATTCGTCTAATGAAGACAATGTAAATAGTTGTGAATGAATGCAATGAATGGTTTTAAAATTTGATAACTTTTGATTATATTAGATGATGCCATGTGTAAGCTGGATCTGTTTTGCTCTACCTTGCCATTATCATAGAATATGTACTTGAATGTTCCTGAATATTTGGGTATATACTCTATGGTAGTGGGATGTTGCATTTTTAGTATCAGAGCATAGTTTGACATCTTTAGGGACAAATATGAGTTGAGATATGATAATTTGTGAGATATTCTGATAGTGATCACAACTTTTGTTTGTTATAGGTCACCTTCCATAGGAGATCACATTGAAGAGTCAGCTGACATAGAGTCCGTAGGAGTCAATTTAGAGTCTCCTGTACCTGAGTTTACTCAGATGCCACCGAGAATTCCCATGAGGCGAGAAAGAAGATATGATAAGTTGAGAAAACAAAGGGCTGTGGACTTCTACGGAAGTAAAGACCTGGCTGAAGCAGAAGGGTGACTTGAGCGAACTGAAAGAGTGTTCGACCAAATGGACTGTGAGGCAGATGAGAAATTCGATTATGTTATCTCACTCTTGCAAGGTCCCGCATATCAGTGGTGGAAAATTGTTCCGGACAATACCATCAGACCTTGTAGTTTGACTTAGGAGTATTTCTTGAGAGTGTTCTGTGAGAACTACATGCCGAAGGTTTATTTGAATCAGAAAATGAAAGAATTTTTAGACCTGAAGCAAGGTAAACTCATAGTGGCAGAGTATGAGATAAAATTCAATGAGCTAATGAGATATGCAACTGTATTGATCCCAATTGAAGAAAAAACGATTTGAGGATGCTTTGAACATGAAGATCAGAACGAGAATAAACATTTCTAACTTGAACAGTTTTATAGAATTCCGAGTAGCATCGATCAGAATTGAACAATTCTTGAAAGATGGTCAGGCAGAGAACAAATAGGAGGTTAGAGGTAAGAGGCAGGATGAGTCTCAAGCCGATTCTAACAGAAACTTCAGAAAGTGTCAAAATAGATTGTCTTGATTCCAGTCTAGATCGAGACAATCTGGATCTCGAGGAAGAGGTAGATTTGTTCAGTTTGGTGGAGGTAAAGGACAGATGCCTACCAGTCAGTCGCACCAATTACCTGAATGTAAGCACTGTGGTAAAAAGCATAGTGGTGAGTGTTGGCGGATAATAGGAGCATGTTTTCGATGTGACTCATATGAGTATCAAATCAAAGATTGTCCTAAGATGTTGGAAACACTATCTGGAGCTAGAGGAGGAATTATGACTGAGACTACAATTCAGCAGAGTAGAGCTGGCAGACCTGCACAGAGAGGCAGAGGTAAAGGTAGGACTTAGTCAGCAGGGCGCAATGTTAGGACTAAGGTGCGGAACAACCAGTTGCAATCTCAGGCCAGGGTCTACGCCATTACCAGACAGGACTCCCTAGATGTAGTAGAAGGTGTGTTGAATGTTTTTAATTTTGAGGCATATACACTGGTAGATCCAAGATCTACCCATTCATTCATCACCCCGCATCTGGCATCTAGATTGCATTATGAGCAAGAGATACTGAAATGTGGGTTCGTAGTGAGTACTCCAGTGGGTAGTATAACAGTCATCCGTGAGGTATGTAAAAAGTGTATTGTTCGAATTGATCAGGCAGAACTAGAAGCTAATTTGATCATTTTGCAACTGAGAGAGATAGACCTCATCTTAGGCATAGATTGGCTCACTACTCATAGGGCAGTGATGAATTGTTATACTAAGGAGGTAGTGCTTAAATCCACTAATCATTCGAGAGTGGTGTTTCGAGGAGTTAGTCAGGCAGTGCCAGCCCGACTAATTCCATTTCTGAGGACTTTGAGGTTGATCTGAGGTGGATTTGAGGCTTATCTAGCCCACGTGGTGGATACTCGGAATGAACAATCCATTCAAGGCATTCCAGTTGTTAGGAAATTTTTGGATGTGTTTCTAGCTGAACTACTGGGATTACCCCCAGATAGGGAGACAGAGTTCACTATTGATATTATTCCAGGTGCCACTTCTATATCAATTCCTTCATATAAAACTAGAGATGACATTTGGATTTTGTTGTTGTTGTTGTTATTATTATTATTAGATTTTGTTGTTGTTGTTGTTGTTATTATTATTATTAGATTTTGTTGTTGTTGTTGTTATTATTATTATTATTATTATTATTATTATTATTATTATTATTATTATTATATGTTCTATATTTTATTAAAGTTATAAACTTAATTTTTGTAGAATTTAATATCCAAATTCTATAAGAAGAATATTCAACGAAATACTAAGATATATAATATTCATACTTTTATAATTTTTTAAGTCATGCCCTCATAAGTCATTTTACACATAAACAACTAATACTAAACATCTACTTTTACCAAACATCAAATGACAAACAGCTAATGCAATCAGCTGGTCAAATCAGCTGATATAATCAGCTATCAGCTAACAGCTAACAGCTAATGCAATCAGCGGATTGCCAAACAGGGCCTATATAAACTTACACTTGTAAGACTATATAAACTTACACTAGGGAGTTGTTTTTCTTCCTAAAGTAGTTCTTGGGTAGGAGTTGGCTTCTTTTTCATAACGAAGATAAAATAACAAGATAATTAAAAACTCTTGTGATCATATAAGAGGTATTAAGGGGACAAATTTTATCTTCCAGCCAAAGAATAATAATAACTTGACAATACCTTTCAAGTTGAAGTTGTAGCTCATGGCATTTATCCTTCAATTCTTCCCAGCAACACTTTATATTCTCCAATTACATATCCATGGAGGAAATCCTATGTCGCGGTTCATTCACTTTCGCTAACATAAGTTATGTATCAATGTCTTTCATTCTCATCGTTTTCTTTGGATCCTTTCAAAGTTTCCGCCCCTTTTTAGGCAAAAACGATTTTCTTAGATTCCTATAGTTGATTTGTCAAGGATTCAATATTATCAAGAGCTGACTGAGGCCTACTTCTAATCCTTCAACTTATCAATGTCACCTCTAGTATCAGGAAGATATTTGTTCTTGTCAAAGTAGTTATGATTTTCGACTGAGAAATGATCATTGATGAAATGTTGTTTATATACTTCTTCTAGGAATTGACCAGTCATTCCAATATCATCTTCACTTCCGCTTCTTGTTTCATCCCAATCAAAATCCTTCTCATTTGCATCCCCATGCTCGTAACATCTTCACTAGAAAGCAGTGATTTATAATCCAGTCCATAACACTAAACTCTCGAGCTAACTTGGTGAGTTCAGATTTTCCATTTAACAGATAACAAGTTTGAATAAATTTTTGTATGAGAGCACTCAATTCAAAGATTTGACAATGGAAAGCACGATCCATGTAACCTGAACGAGTTTCTATATTCTTGTATGATAAGAAACTCTTGTCCTTCTTGGAAAGAATCTCTGAGGTGCCATACTCGGAGTACAATGAAGTGCTCCCTTCAATAAATTCAAACATTTTGCCTATAGATCTGTTCAGATCTATTTGGAATTGTTGTTTGTTATTATTTGCCAAAAAGGTATCATCCTCCATTGTTATACTTGATGAATCCATCACCATCACCAAAGGTTTATCTGGTGATGTATTCATGTTTCCAAGAGCTATTCTAATGGCATCCTAACACAATAGAAAATTTTCATAATTATCTATGAAAATGGCATAATAATTTATGAGTTATTATAAATATTCAAAAAAATTTCATCTGAGTCAAATAATTATTATTATAAAATCTTTGTTAAAAGCAAGAGCTCCTAATTGATTTATCACCCATTTTACTTGAAAAATAAAATTTACAAATTTAAATTTAAGTTAATAGAATAATTTAGTTTATGAAGATTACAATGAACTTCAATGGATTTGAATAAATAATTGTGTGGATTATATATGTATAAATTGACTCAACTCATTTGATTCAATTAATTAAATTATAAAATTAAATAATTTAAGTTTTAAGAATTAATATATAAATTGGGTTTCAATATAAAAATTAAGTATGAAAATTTAAGAATCTGGTTTAGATTATATAAAAATTTTAAAAATAAACCAATCCAATATATATAAATAACTTCTAATTACGTTTAGACATAATTGTTGTTTGAAATTTATTTCGGATTATTAATATTTATAAAGTTATATTATTTAGATCTTAAATCTATGAACTAGTATAATTATTTATATAATTTAATTTGTTGTGAATTATGATTTTATTTTACATATAGTATGACAAGATATTATTTTTATTTTTATAAATAAATAAATTGTAGTTTGGATAATAATTATAATTTTAAAATGAGATCTATGGTAAATCAAATGATTTTTTTTAAGAAACGAGCTTTAAAAAAAGGTTATTATACTTCAACTAAATTCCATGTATTAATTTTATGGGTTTATAAGGTTGTCAGGTTTATTATTATTATTTTTCTTATGATGACATTTTTTATCTTGTATATCTTTATGTATTATTTAGTTTATTACTTATTTTATTTTTTATTTTTTATTTTTTATTATATTTTTATTTCACGTGGTTTATTTGAAAACAACCCCTTAATTAATTAAGAATAAGATTATGAGTTACTAAATCTTTCTAAATTTTACATATCATCAACAATGTTATTATTGTTATTATTATTGTAGTAGTAGTAGTATTTTATATAATCATTAGGTTGTTGAGTTTACTTATGTCTTATGGCCCATATGTTAATGTGTTTAGTCTAAAATAACCGGGTTTGGGTTGCAAGTTTCAAGGCCCAGAGGCTCCTGGGTTTAGTTAAACCAATATCTTATACTCCCTGTGGGGTTGCGGAGGTTCAATCGAGACGTCGTTGAAAACTCCCGTACATAACCGCCGTCTTACCAGTGGTCGGAGACGAAGGTAGCATTCTTTCTGAAGAAAGTAAAAAAGATATGGTTAAAACCAAACAACAGAAGTCCAAACCCAAGAAAGTCCCCCGCGTAAGTCTCGTCAAACAATTCTGCCGAGAAATAATGTGAATTCGATGTATAGGAGTTCTGTTTCTGCGATTTTAGACAGCTCTGACTCTTTTAGTTTCCAGTTTCGATGGGTACTATTGTTATTATTACTCCGTATGTTTTATTTTATTCATTATTATCTATATATTTTGAAGTATGTTGGATAAGCAATTGCTTTCAGTTTTTTTTTTTTTTTTCCTATGGTTGCTTAGAAGGTGGTTATTTGTTGTATAGGTGAAGACTCAAGGAAAGCAAGCTGATCTCACTCAGTTCCGTGCTCAGCTTGATGCATTGGGACTAAAGATCGTCCATGTTACTGCAGACGGTAACTACTTTTTCAGGTCTGTGCTTATGCATAAGCCTATTTTGTAATTGATATTTTGATTAGTTTATGTATTTTTAGAATTGTTAGTTTTATGTAATTGTGTAGCTAGGATATGCTCCAGATAATACATTCACTGGACAATTTTGTAGACATGAATTATCGTCATTTAAGTTTTTTAATTTTGTTAGCTTGTAGGGCACTTGCAGATCAGTTGGATGGTAACGAGGAGGAACATGCTAAGTATCGAAATATGGTGGTACAATATATATCGGTAAGAGAAATTTGAGGGCAAAGAAATGGTTCAAACCATTTGATCAACTTGTCTTGTTCTTGGTCTGCTACATTTGTTTGCCCAGAGATTTAGTCTGATTACAAACTATCTGGTTCCCATTGGTATTACAGTGAAATGAAATCTTTCTCTTTAGACTATTCTGACATTTCTGGTTTTGAATTTAAGAATGTTATGGTTATTAAGATGCAAAATGTTCATCATCTTCCACATCCAACACCCTTCCTACCCTCCTTCTGATCCTTTTCCTTCCTCTAATTTGATATATTATCATTATATGTAAATGGAGATAATATTTTGATTGCTATTAACAGAAAAACCGTCAAATGTTTGAGCCTTTTATTGAGGATGATATCCCATTTGATGAATATTGTCGATCGATGGAAAAGGATGGCACTTGGGCTGGACATATGGAATTGCAGGCAGCTTCTCTTGTTTTGCATAGTAATATTTGCATTCATCGGGTGAGACTTAGCTATGTTTAGTTGGACGTAAGGTTTTTAATGGAATGAAATGGAATAGAATGATTTATAATAGAATATAATGTAAGTGAATTTAATATTAAAAAATTATTGTTTGTAAGGGATAGAAGAGTTTATAATGTAATATAGTGAAATGTTGTTTGGAAGAAGGGTTCATAATGTAATATAGTGAAATGTTGTTTGGAAGAAAAGTTTATAATATAATATAGTGAAACATTGTTTATTATTTTACATTTTACCCTAAACTTCTTAAATCGAAGGTAACTTATTTTTATTGTTTAGGATGAAATAAGATGTAATGTGAAATTCTCCCCTTCCATTCTATTTTATTTCATTCCATTATAGATCCTCATTTCAAACGATAGAATAATATTGCATTTCATTAATAACCACCCAACTAAACATAGTCTTATTTTTTTTCTCTTCTTAGTACTTACAGTTTCCATTTCTAATGATATTTTGGTTGCTCTCAAAGCTCCATAGCTTAATTAACATATGACATAACCCATCTTGGAGGCTTGATGTCTGAGCTGCTTTTAGTTAGCAATAGGATCAAGAGTAATGCCAAATTTGAATTTAAGATATACTAAGGCTAAAAATATATTTGCGTCAATTCTGAAATTGTAAAATATCTTAATTGGCTACAATGTGAACTATTCGAACAATGAATTATTTCTGTAATTGCAAGGAATTTGCAAACACTGCCATGATATAAGATGTAGAGCAAGATATATACTTGTCATTTAGTCTCACCAGACTTGTTGCAGCTTTTATACTGATGACGGTGGCAAAAGTGATGCAAATACACCTACTCACATATAGGCAGATTTTATCTAACCATGTTGCACGTACAACTTGCTTAGACACTGTAATGACCTTTCTTTGTGCTCATTTGTGTGCTAATGCAGAGCATGTTCCCACGCTGGTATATCCGTAATTTTGATCAGTGTGGAATTCGTATGATTCATTTGTGAGTATCCTGGAGATTTTAGGCATATATTTGGATCAAATGATAATTTGTAGGAATTTTGAATGCATGAACAAGATTATGCTCCAATTGTTTAATTCACTGTTACACTAGAAGTGATTATTAATCTTAGGCAAGAATGTTAGATTTGATGTTTAAAATTGCTTTACAGTCAATGTGCAGTTTAGTTCTCTAATTTTCCGTTTTAGGTCTTATCATGATGGTGAACATTACAACAGTGTGCGTTTAAGAGAAGACCCAGGCGATGGGCCAGCTAGACCCATAACTATCAAGGTTTCCCCTCATAGTTCTGTTTCTCAAGATATTTGTGATTATTCTAATGCTCAAGATATTGAACTTTTACCAGTAGATAGTCTGATGAATTCTAGTTTGTGAAAGGCTGATGCTGATCTTTCAGCAACTTCTCATCAAGCAAAAGATGCAACTAGTAAATCCAAAGGGAGATCTGCTAAGGATGTTACTCATGCAGGATCAATCAAATTGGTAATGGCAGGAAGTGGTTGTGAAAACACTGAAAAAGTTAAAAGAGGTGATGATTCTATTTGATTCATACATGAAAGACTATCAGGATTTTTTTTGAAATGACTATCAGGAATGTTGTATAATTGTTGCTGGACATTTTTTATTCTTCTGCTCTGTGTGTATTATGTTCCAGATTTTAATGCAAGTAGATGGTGATGTAGAAGCTGCAATAGAGTATCTGATAGCAGAACAAGATGCAGATGACTGTTCAGCACAAACAGTCTCCATTTCTGGTCAGACAGATGCTATTCATGGTAATATTTCCAAAAATTTTAATGGGTAGTATGTTTTATGGCTTCTGGATTGATTTTTCCATCTTTTATTTTCATTGAGTTATGGATATTGGTAGTAGAACCTTTTGTGAATTTGGCTCTATAGTTTCCTTCACACTATAAAGAGCATTACATTTTAATGTCTTAATTCAAAAGGTATGTCCAAGCTGTCAAAATCTGGTCTAGATGCCCTACTATCAATTAAACTGGTTTATAAAGGATTCAAATATGAGAAGTTGTAATTTGGTTTATAGGTTGTACTATAGAAGATCAGGAGTAAAAAGATTTTCTGGTTTTTGGTCAACAAGGTAAACTTGTTCTTTGAATAATTATATATAATAGCAGTTTTAAACAAGATCGTTGGTGTTAGCATCTTCCTGTAGAGCGTGGCCCATTCTAATATTTGGATTTGGTACTAAGGTAGTTTCCGCACCATCTTGCCATAAGGGCAGGGGTCTATTGAGTATCCATATAAAAGTGCTCTTCCTATGGTCCAAGGCACCTCAATCAATATACCTCCTGGGGTCAGATAAAGATAGTGAATCTATGCTGAGCCTAGAGAATTAAGGGGAATGATTCTTTCCCTCCACATCCAAGGGGATTCAAAACTATGAAGTTGATGTGCGGAGCATACTCGCTCATTCACACCAAATCCCTTGAAGTTCTATTTAGTGTTGTCTGTGTCTGTTAGAAGACATGTTCATTCTTTTCATCTGTTTTAGGGATTTAGTTAGAGTAGGAAGATAAGTTATACTATATGTTAATTTGAAACAGTTATATAAATGGTTTCACAGTATTGCCGAGATTTTTCTTTTACTTTATCTTGCTTCTTATGGTCTTTTGGATTTTCGCACTTGTTGCCATTATGCCATAGAATGTCAAGAGGAAACAGAAGATGCAAATAATGAGCCTCACAAGGAAGAGCCAATTAAGGCAAATGATCATGATATGTTGAACAAGAATATTAATGATAGCAGCAGTTCCCATGTGGATGATGAGGTTCCCCTTGTAAACTTCAACTTGGTTAACTTTCAGAAGAAACAGTCACACTTAAAATATGTATATTATGCTTCTACTTTCTATCCATTTCTCTTAGTCTCTAATACTTCAGAAGGTACCAAGAAACAAGGTCTGTCCATGTGGATCTAGAAAGAAACACAAGGCTTGTTGTGGAGCTGCCAAAAGAAGAGCATCTAACAAGTTTGTAGTGTAAGCCTCCATTAAACTCTTGAAATCTGGTTCTGTTTAGGCTTCTTTAGGTTTTTGAACTTAGGCCATGTTATCCATGTTACCCAAAGCTTAGAAGAGTATTTTCTTTCGCTCTAAAGACTAGTTCTTTTGTTTCACGTGTTGCTACCATATGGTTTCTTTCTTGGTTTTCAATTAGGCACTTCTGTTCTTAACTAGTCTTTCTAACTGCTCAACTAAAATTCTTGTGCTAAGTTGATTTGGCATCTCTTATGTTTGACAGCAACCAGTCATTTGACTCGAGGAAGAGTAGAAAAGAAAGGAAACAAAGCAAAAGAGGAGCAACTAATTCTGTTTTGTGCAGTAGATCTGATGGTGGGTTGGCTGACATGGGCGCTCTTTGTATATGAGCTGCTACTGTGAGTATCGTCACAATCTCTGTGGCTAAATGACTTTATGTAT
>JANZLF010000008.1:39950966-39971287 GCA_026546835.1 Erythroxylum foetidum | reverse complement strand
AGCTGAGGCAAGTTTTCTGATACAGAGGATCCACTCCTGTGGCAACTGTAGAGCATACTAACTCCAAGCTTCAACACCCCCAAGGAAAGTTTTCTGATGTAGAAGATCCACTACTGTGGCGACTACAGAGCATACTCACTTAACCAAGGCTCTGATACCAATTGTTAGGAAATTAAACTATTTCCACAACGAAAAATGCCAATAAAACAATACAAAATTTGATAATGGAGTTCGGCCAAATTGTGCCTACTTCTCTGGGGCTATTACACACCCTTTTTATTAGGGAGAAAAATAATACTTACAAGTGTTTACACTCAACACTCAACTCATTAGTGTTTTCACAAACTCTCAAACCCTTATCCCAATACACCCCAAAAATTTACTCACCAAAATTTACCACTTTTACTAAGAGTTAATAAATTTTTTGAATTTTTGGATGAATTAAATGGAGGGGGGAGGGGGTTTATTTATAGTTGATGAACCACCCCCCTCCCTCTCTTCTTTCCAATATGGGAATAAACCAACAGTTAATGGTGAGTTTCATCAACCACTGGGCTGCAGTTGCCCATAGTGAACAAAACATAGGTCTGCCTTATTTTGACATGTCTACTTTTGAAGCAAAACATGGAGGTGAGCAAAGTAAAATTGTGGGTAAGAGGTTTCTGTTCAAAAGATCCGACATAGCTGCTATCAGAGACATGTATGTTGACAGTAACAGTACTACTGACAACCAAAGACGCCCAACAAGAATCGAGGCGTTAACAGCATTTATCTGGAGCAAATTCTTCGTCACAACTCAAGATAACGAGGATACCAATAATAAAACCTTTTTGATCCATCATCCAATAAACTTTCGTCCGAGGATGGACCCTCCTCTCTCTGAAAATAGTTTCGGGAACATAGTTATGCAGCATGTTGTAGCAGTACCTGACTTGCAGGCAGTTGATAATTGTTATGGGATTATAAGGCAGATGAGGGAAGCAATTAAGAAGGTGGACGCGAACCAAGTGAAGAAACTTCAATCAGGCGACGAGCTTTTGAAAATGACGAAAGAGAAGCTCGAGAGGGCAACGAAGGAGGAGATAGTGAGCGTGGATTTTTCTAGTATTTGTGGGTTTCCGATATATGAAACTGACTTTGGGTGGGGAAACCCTGTGTGGATAGGAACAATATGCTGGCCTGCGGCTAAGATATTTATTCTACAGGATTATTTGGAAGGTGATATAGAGGCATTAATTCACTTGAAAGAAGAAGATATGGCCAAGTTTGAAAAGGACTCTGAACTTGTTGCACTAACATCTTCAACTCCGACGGGAGTGCCATCTGCATCGTAAAAGCGGTGCCCCAAATCCCATCCATCTCCAGGCTTTGTGATGCGGACCAGTTAGCTTTGGATTACATGGAAGATCTTGACTGCGACAAGGTTTGTAGCAGGATGCGAAAAAAGACTTAAATTCTATGATGTCGTGTGTGAAATAAGGAATCCTAGGTGGTCTAATTTATGTTATTTCCAGTTATGTTCTGTTACTTCCTTATTAGTTGACAGTAGGAGTTTGGATTCTAAATCCTTGCTTAGTTAGGAATTCTAGCTAGCAGTGGGAGTTTATTAAGGATTCTAAATCCTTGCTTAGTTTATTAGGAGTTTATTTTCCTAATCATGTTAGGATTTGGATTAGGGTTTTGGCCATTATAAATAGGTCTTATTTATGTTTTCGGAACATCATTGGTTTTCGAAACAAAAATTTCATTCCAGAATTTGGCTTTGAAGTTCTTTCAAGATCGCTTGTTGTTCTTGTTTCTTTTTTCGTCCAATCAAACGACATTGATTAAACTCCTGAACGGAGTCTAAACGTTCTTGTTCCATTCTTAACTTCCGTTCTGCGTCACTTTGAGTGTTTAACAATGTCTAATTTACCGTTTCTCTTTTTATCTAAATGTTGTGTCTGACGTTTTATTACAAGTTAAATCATGTTATATCTGTATTATTTACACCTATTTCTTAAATGGACATCAAATATTTGAAAGGTACTTACGACTGCCGCGAATGTTAGTTTAGTATCAATTATTTAAATATATTCTTCATCTTATACATATTTAAATGTATATGACAAAATTTATGGAATAATTATACATTACAAATAAAATTATAATAGGATTATAATTATGAGATTCATATTGCATTTATATATTGTCCCTAAATTATTCTTAATTATTGCTCTATTAAGACTGAACATTAATAAAACATAAAAAAGTTAGCAGATATTATATTTTCCTTATAAAGAAAGTAGTTGATTTCATGGGCTAATGCGTGGTGGTGTTTAAACAAACGTATGGGTGCTTGTTAGAGTATAAATTTACTAAATTAACCCAATATAAGAAACCCATTTAGAACATTAATTGTATATCTAAAATATTCATTGTAATGATTGTATAAATGAGCCTTTAACTTGAAATCTCCAAAGTTATATTGTATAAGAGTTGCTATGTATTAATACTACTTATGACCTCTTTAATCACAAGTTATTCAGTCGATAGTTATTGGATGTAGCATAAACTATGTGGAGTTGGTTATGTGATTAAGATATGATTCATCACCCTAAAGTAATCAGGGAGAATGTTCAATTATTCTCGATTATTATTGATTCAGGAAATCCTTAGTCAAGGTATAATGACGATTTGTAAATTGTTTATAAATGTCATTAATTAAATCAATAGCTAATGGTGAAAAACTAATATAATTCGATTCAAAATAAAGTAGACATTAATTTCATGCTTTATGTTTAATCAAAACATTATATGATGAAATGATTTAATTACATAGAAAAATTATGCACAAAAAGATTAGCCAAACTTACATTGACATTCCTAAATATTTGGGTAGCCATTATACGTTAACGCCAACCTTGATCTATGATTATAAAACATTATATGATGAAATGATTTAATTATATAGAAAAATTATGCACAAAAAGGTTAGCCAAACTCATATTGGCATTCCTAAAAATTTGGGTAGTCATGATACATTAACGCTAACCTTGATCTATGATTATAAATTGTAAATTGGAGTTTAAAGATAAATTAAAAAAAGTTTTATTTTATCTAATTCTAGTTATAAATTATAATTATAATTTATAATAATTGCCAATATATTTAAGAACCTAATAGGTATCACATAAAAAACGAGTTAAAAAGAGTCAAGAAAAGATATTTTAATCAAATTGGAATTGATTGTAAAGGTTAAGAAATTTTATGATTAAATATAAGATACTTAATAAATAAGGATCAATATGAGATATTGGATCTTATTTGGGCATAATTAGTATTTAATTATAATTATTTATAATTCTCATTAAAGTTTAATTAAATTAAAATTAGAATTTAATTTCAATTAAATTATTAAAACGTCCAAAACTTATGATAAATAGTCTTAAACTCCAATAGAGTTAACACTTCTTACTTAACCTCTCTATAAGAGTTACAAAGTTCTCCTAGGTTAATCCCACAGAGATAAAATGCGATTACTTTCCTAAATTATACCAATAGGTAAAACATGGGGGTTTGGTTCAATGCAAATTAGAAAATAAAATAAAATTGAATCTATAAAAACAACTTAAACTAAACAACAATAAGGAGATAAAATTGATTAATGATTTGAAATACGATTTTTTGGTTTAATCTTGACCTAAGCACAATTTCACATATGTCATTAAATTATCATCTCCACACCTCTCTTTAGACTATCGATCGTAAATTAATAGCAAGCTCTGTTAATCTCAAATTTTCCTTAGGTCAGTTAATTAAGAAGAGCTCGTTAATTAATCTTAACTGTCGAGAAACATAGAACAAGCTCTTTAAGCTTATCCAGGCAGCCGCATTACAAGTGAGAAAAACAAACCAATCTAAGCAATAGCCACCAAGCTTAGATTAGTTAACTTGTGTTACGTTATCCCTAACGATTTAATATAGTTAGTTGCCACATACGAATTCCAACACAACTATTACGTATCGTATTCAAATTCTAGCAATGAGTTTTCATGAAAAATAATTCAATAGAGCATCAAAAACATTCTTACACAGTATCCAATCATTAGTCTCAAGATAACGTAAACAATTTGATAAAAAGGAAAGAGAACGATACACAACGACGTATGCTTAAAAATACTCCTCAGTGTCGATTGCATCTCCAAACCAGCATCAGGTGGGTTAGCTCTCTATTTTCTCCATCAAGCTCAAAGAATTAGCCAAGAATGTCTCCATTGTAGTTGAGAACTAACCATAAGTGATGGAGAATACTAGTTGTTCAATTCAGCCCAAAAACTCCATTTTAATCTCTAAGAATAAAGAAGAATGAGTTATTTGTTTTTTACCCAAAAGCTCCACTCTTCTGCTCCAGTCCACACCTATCTTGCTACATCCATCACCCTCCTTTCTTTATGATAAAATAGCTTAAAATTAGTAGGATAGGTAGCTTAACCCAAGAGAACAGTGTGATCAAGCTCTACACACTCTCAAATTTTTTCCTTTGCTTTAGCTCTCCCACTCTCGATTTTTTCCTTTATTCTAGCTCTCCCCTTTGCAACTAACACAAATAAACACACACACACACACCATGTATTATAAAAAAAATTAGGTTAAGATAATAATGGAATAGGTGTCTAATGGTGAGGCATATCCCATCTAGTTGCCTTCCCACTTTCGGTTATATTTTTCTAGCTCTCACACTCTCTACTTTTTCCTAGCCGACACTCTCTTTTTGCTTCAACCCTCTCTCCTCTTTTACTTCAACCTAGCCGACACCTTATATCCCTCACACCATCCAAATGATAAGTTTTCTTTGGAATGGACAGGTTTCCTTTTTTAGCTACCCTCACATGCTTCAGTCATGACACACACCATGTCCTTTCCATCTTTAATAGCTAGGTTTTCAATAAGATAAATCGACAAGTGTCTTTCTTTGGTAACATTATGCATGTATCTTCTTTTTTGCTCCATATTACTACCTTATTTGCATTCTTCTTTTAGCAACTTGTATGCTAATGTTCATATCTTCTCATTGATCTTATAAGGACCAATATACTTAGGGCTCAGCTTGCCCTTTTTACCAAATCTCTGCACTCCTCACTAAGGCGACACTCTCAGAAATACTTTATTTTCTACACTATATTTCATATCCCTTAGATGCTAATCAACATAGCTCTTCTATCTATCTTGAGCCATTTTTATTCGACTTCAGATCAGTTTCACCTTATCCATAGTATCTTGTATCAGTTCTAGACCTTCAACCATTCTCAAGCCCTCTTCATCCCCATATAGAGGCGATCAACATTTCCTGCCATCCAATGCCTCATATGGTGCCATGCTGATCCTACTATGATAGCGGTTGTATATGTAAATTCAATCAATGTTATATAGGTTAAATTTGGAGATAAAGTTAATGCGAGTTTCTAGAATGACAACTAGACAACTTTAGGGCCACTCAAACATGCTTTTGAAGTAGTCATGTTTCACTTATCCATCTTTGAGTAAGCTACTATCAAAGAGGCCTTAAATAGCAGATCATGTGGGTTAGAAACAATTTTAAGCACTCCTCTTACTAATCTTTTTTTTTTTTATAGAAGGAAACAAGATAAATAAGGCCTAACGCGTTAAAAACGCAACAGAAGAAGCATCATTTGCCAAGAGTTAACGAAGTCCTAGATTAGGAACCTCCCAAAAAGACCAATGGTGAGGATGAGAAGCACCCTATTTTGCTAAAAAATTTGCACGCTGGTTACCCTCCCGAAGGGTATGAACAATAGAATAGTGCCAATCTCGCTTCATCAAATTCCTGGTATCCTCAATGATGTTCAAATACAGTTGATATCGAGTACATAATACCAAGACCAGATTAATGGCTTCTCATGCATCTAATTCAACAATTACTCTTCTATATCCACGCTTCCAAGCCAAATCCAGTCCATGATGAATCGCTAGAAGCTCAGTGAGCATGTTAGTGGCGTGATCAAGGAAACCTAAGTAGTTGACTAGCCAATCCCCTTTCTCATCACATAGCAAACCACCAAAGCCTGTAGCACCTGGATTACCAGCCGAACTACCATCCATATTAATTTTAACATACCCTGAGGATGGAGCCTTCCATGCTACCCATCTGCTCGACTTTGTAGCGTGAAGTGCATCCGACAGAAAAGTACATTTGCACTCATCAAAAAGCCTAAAAAACCACTAAAATTGTCCAACCGAGGATATGACCTCGTGCTAGAATGCATCTTTGTTTCTATTGCACCAAATAATCCAAGCCACAACGATGAATTTTAGCACATGATGAAAAGGTCGTGAAGAGTTTAGAATATGAGAGTATATCCAATGGTCAAGATTAAGTAGGAAGAAATATTCCTCGACCTGCCCAAGGATGGAGACCCATATCTTCTTCATTCAAATGCAGTCTCGCAAAGCATGGATATGGTTTTCCCATCCTTTACCGCACCTGTGATAGTAGGGAGACAAAGCCATTTCTCGTTTATAACACAGCTCGTTCGTAGTTAAGCAGTGCCAGCGAATCTGTCAAATAAAGGAATTTTTAAGGAATATTAAGTTTCCAAATCCGCATCCAATGCTTGCTAGGAGCAGGAGGATAAGGCAAACGAGTAATAAACTCATAACTTGATTTCACCATATACTGTCCAGCTGTTGTCTCCCCCCAAATTAACAAATCATTAGCCACCTTTGATCGAGAGACTGGAATAGAAATAATAGAATTATGCACATCTAACTCCAAGGGTGTGTATAGATGAAAGAGATCCCACATACACTGATCAGTTAGAATGTCCCCCACCATTAAATATTGGTCCTGGCTATTGATCTGGGATATCTATCTGCGTAAAGTACAATCGCTGACCCATCAATCATTCCAAAGTGAAATGTTAGCCCCATTCCTAACTCTCCAAAAGAAGCCATTGCGCAAGTAAAGAATGGTTTTGCATATAGCTTTCCATCCTGGAGAAGCAGTAGGAGACGTCGTGCATATGAATACACAAGCAATCCTTCAATATTTGCTTTGCAACACATCAGTCCTGAGTTTCCTATTATCTTGAGAGAGATCCTAAAGTAACTTGCTGAGCATGGCTATGTCGTTATCACGGGCCATACGGAGTCCTAAGCTGTCTATAGCTTTATGACTACAGACAGATTCCCAGTTCAATAAGTGAATACCCTTCCTTTCAGCAGATTTCCATATAAAATCGCGACAATACCAAGAATATCCCAGGCCCTCCTGGGAAACCAGTATGTTTGCATGGTATACAAAGGAATTGTGGCTAAGATGGATTTCGCCAAAGTCAATCGACAAGCTTTATTCAGGAGCTTAGCTTTCCCTCCTTGTAACCGGTTGTTAATCTTATCAACAACAACTGTGAAGTCACCCTTCTTATTAGTACTGATGATGGAATACCAAGGTAGTTGCTCAAATCTACAGTAAATTTCAGATGAAAATGAAGCCGCAAATGTTCCTTATGCCGACGATTATCGTGGGGCGATAAGAAAGTTTTGGATTTCTTCTCATTGATTTGCATCCTAGAGTAAGAGCAAAACTGTTGCATAGTCACCAAGACCACCCGGCATCCTTTAAGTGAAGTCTGAGAAAAGAGAAGCACGTTATCAGCAAACAATAAATGAGAAATAAGAGGCCCATTACCAGAGATTTTGATGGCTTTCCACTACTTAGCTTGCACTCGACTAGATATAAGCATGGAAAGCTTCTCCATGCATAGGGCAAACAAATATAGTGATAACGGATCCCCTTGGCGTACCCCACGTTACGGCTCAAACGTTGGTAGGCGAGATCCATTCCATAAGATGGAGAGACGAGAGTTAGACACATAAAATATAATATGGGAAATTATAGGTGACGAAAAGCCAAAATCCGTGAGTGTCTGTCTCAAGAACTACCAATTGAGTCTATCGTAGGCTTTAGCAAGGTCAATTTTCATGGCCAAATATCCATCCCATTTCTTAGACTTCCTGATAGAATGAGGCACCTTTTTAGCCAGAATAATATGCTCCGAAGCTGTTCGTCCTGGAATGAAAGCTCCTTGCATGGGAAGAATAAGCTCCCTTAGGATAGGTCGAAGACGTTGGACAATGACCTTTGAGAGGATCTTATAGCTTACGTTACATAGGTTGATAGGGTGGCACTGAGTCATTGAAGCTGGCTGACCATCTTTTGGAATTAAGACTACCATCATTTCATTGATATCGTTAGGGCAAGCTCCGGATGTAAAGGCATCCTTTACCATGTGGAATACAAACTCCCCAACTAGATGTCAATACTTTTTATAAAAAACTAGCTGGAATCCATCAGGTCCTGGAGCTTTTTACGATTTCATAGATTGAAGGGCATTGAAGACCTCCTCTTTGGTAATAGGTGCCATTAGGGAATGAGCATCGTCCTCATAGCATGATCTGGAATCAGGGGAAAAGGTGTAGAAATTTCTACAATAGTGTAGAATAGGTCTCGAATTGGAGAGTTGATTGATCAGTGATCCAAGATCCATCCGTGGCGTACAAACGCTCGATCCAGTTCCGTTTCCTACGAGATATAGTCATCGCATGAAAAAATTGGGTGTTCTTGTCACCACACTGCAGCAATTGAACACGTGATTTCTGGAACCAGAAAATTTCTACCTGTCAAAGTATGTCATTGTACTCAGTGATAAGATCAATGTTCTAATGACATGAGTGAGGCACATTGGTTGTAGGCTAATTGCCATTGGACTCCTGCCAGTTAGTTGGCAAAACATAGTGTAGTTCAATTAAGCAAATCTTTGATCCTTAATTATCCCCTACCTTGTTATTAAAAGGAAATTTCCACTATTGATTGAATCAAAGGCTATTTAAACATCCTAACCATATGCACTTTGCGACCAAAAAAATGAAACACTATAGCATCTCTTCTTGCAATGTGAATACTCATCCGAAATCTGGGTTGGAATACTTCATATTAACCATTTCTTAGCTCCTTATGTAAGTTGGAATAACTTAAATTTATTGGTCCTGTCAGAATTTCAAAGACCACAATGGGGATTTCCTTGTTTATAACATCTTTTTAGCAAATACAATCTATAAAATCTCTTTGGGTGATACTATTCAAGGAAACACTAAGTCTCACAATAGAGTAATTAATAGCTCAATGCAGTTAATTCAATATGGATTCCTAGAATATATCAAGCAATGCTACTTAAGATTACTAATGAGTAGAGGAAGGTTTCATCACTTTCGTCAGATTGCAATAGGAAGTCTGGTTTATCTATTCTTCAATTAGCAATTTTCTTTTTGGTCATAAATAGTGGTAGGATGTGCGGGCTCAAGCTCTAGCTCTTGTCTAGTTTGATTTGATATTCCCTTTTGGATTTTGATTCAAGTTCTTCAACTTGGTTGGGTTGTTTTGTATCAACTGTATATTATGATTAATCTATTATTTTTTAATTCAAATTATATTCTACTTGCGTTGAGATGTATTATTACCGAATTAATCAAATTATTTAATTGATTACTAAACTTTTTGAAAAAAATTGTAATCTTCTACTCACTTATACACATACATACATACATATATATGCTTAGTGAATAAACAGAGTATACCCACTTTTTATATATAATCTTCTACACTAACCTCATATACCATTTTAACTGAAGGGAAGTGGTGTAGGATAAGGAAAAGTATAGTAATCTCTCGGGTGGTATTTGACGAAAAACTCTACGTATTGGGAGAAAAGTTGAAGAAGGTGACTACAAAAAAGGAAACTTAGGAAAATTGTTCGAAGTACATCTTTCAAATCACGAAGTCTTTTAACTCTCAGAGATCATAACTCACTCCCAGACAAAATTATAAAGGCAACTTACTAGGTTAGTGACACTTGTCACTTTTCTAATGTCTAAGCTCTAACTAAGTCCCTTTTGAACTAATTCCTTCCATTCTCATCTTTGCAATCCAATTATCTCCAATATCCTTTTGATTCCTTTTCTTATTTTCCATAATAATCTATAATTTTCGAAAATTATTCTCAATTCACCAAAATTCACAAATACTACAATTCTACTAATCAACAAAATTTTCAATAAGAATACATTTCAAAATTCTCGAAAATAACACAACTCGATCCAATTATACCCAAAATTATCCATTAATGCATGTATAATTATTTTTATGTGCAAAATTTCACTATTCATGTGTATGTGTATGACATTTTATGTATGAACATGAAAAATGTATTTCTAATCTCTCATTAATCACACAGATTTACTATTCTAGCCTCCTCACAGGTAATGGGATGTTACATTATTAAGAATATCTTTGAGCTTATCTGTTCTTGGCTTCTTGGTCTCGATACTCGTCTTTAGATACTTGATCTTTAGCGGCATATCTGGAGACTTTCCATATAGTTGTTTTTTGTTTTGTTTTGAGAGCCGCCTGTAGCTTCTTTGGTTTGCTTTGAGAGCCACCTGTGGCTTATTTGTTTATTTGTGTATAATTTTTGAGTGCCTTATTTGGGCCTCTTTTCTTCTTGTATGAACCTTCCCTTTTATTAATCTATTTGTTATTCTCTTTAAAAAAAGATAGAGAATATTCAAATGAGGGCTTTCAAGTGGTTTAACAAGAGCTTATCATTTACAGGGAGGATGCAACCTATTAATTCAATCTTTAACAACTTTCATATATATTGGTACTCACATCTTATGCTGCCAACAAGCGTTGTTTACATAATTAAAAGGATTATGAGAAAAATTCTACAGTCAGAGGATCGCGATAGAAAAGTAAAGACCCAAATTTTAATGGATTGACTTGTGTCAGCCAAAAAAGGAGAGGGATTAGGAACCATCTAATTAGAATCATCAACAAGGCTTTGAAAATGAAAAGAATATGGAGGATCCTAGCTAATAGGTGACCAAACATAGTGTGTTGGCAAAACATAGTGTAGTACAATTAAGCAAATCTTTGATCCTTAATTATCCTCTAGCTTGTTATTAAAAGGAAATTTCTACTACTGCTCGAATCAAAGGCTATTTAAGCATCCTAACCATATGCACTTTGTGACCAAAAAAATGAAACACTATAGCATCTCTTCTTTCAATGTGAATACTCATCCGAAATATGGGTTGGAATACTTCATATTAACCATTTCTTAGCTCCTTCTGTAAGTTGGAATAACTTAAATTTATTGGTCCTGTCAGAATTTCAAAGACGACATTGGGGATTTTCTTGTTTATAACATCTTTTTAGGAAATACAACTATAAAATCTCTTTGGGTGGTACTATTTAAGGAAATACTAAGTCTCACAGTAGAGTAATTAATAGCTCAATGCAGTTAATTCAATATGGATTCCTAGAATATATCAAGCAATGCTACTTAAGATCACTAATGAGTAGAGGAAGGTTTCATCAATTTTGTCAGATTGCAATAGGAAGTCTGGTTTATCTATTTTTCAATTAACAATTTTCATTTTGGTCATAAATAGTGGTAGGATGTGCGAGCTCTAGCTCTAGCTCTTGTCTAGTTTGATTTGATATCCCCTTTTGGTTTTCGATTTAAGTTCTTCAACTTGGTCAGGTTGTTCTGTATTAACTGTATATTATGATTAATCTATTATTTTTTTAATTCAAATTATATTATACTTTCGTTGAGATGTATGATTACCAAATTAATCAAAATTTATTTTATTGATTACTAAACTTGTTGAAAAATTATGTTACAATTTGCATAAAAGCTTTCAATAAAAATTATGGTGGATGGCTTTATTCCTATTTTAAAGATTAAAATAAAAATATAAATTAAATTTCATAAAATTTTAAAGAATTCTTTTAAGAGAAAAACAATGGATTAAGAAAAATTACTCTTACAAAATTCTAACTAACATAGAAGTAGAATCCAAAGAAACACACAAGTGATTAAGGAATGGCAAAAAGCTTCACATCCGACCCGATTCGACCATACACAAAGTTAACAGGCTAAGCCCGAGTTGACAGGGTGTCGAGTCTGATTTTCTTGCCCAGTCTGGCTCGAGCCTGAATTGTTAATAAGATTACAAGTTTTTGGACAAAAGAAAAAAGAAAAGAAGTATGTAAACAACACCTACTAGACGTAATGCGGCAGCAAAGGAAAGAAAGCAAAACCAAGCCTTAAATAAATCCAGATTCAACGTACCATCCACCGAACGCACCATAATTCCTTTTTTTTTTTTTTTATCTTGTGTAGATCTTGAGATTAGCTTAGCTTGATATTCCCTCTTCTTATATAGATATATGGTTATTTTTGATGCCCTGACGCTGACACAGCAAAATGTGGCAATCCATCGTCCTGACGCTGGCGGCAACCGCTGGTAATAACATCGGGAAGGTTCTCCAGAAGAAGGGCACCATCATCCTCCCTCCTCTCTCTTTCAAGTTTAAGGTCATTTCTTTCTTTCTTTCTTTCTTTCAAGTTTAAGAGCCGTCCCTCCTCCCTCTCATTTTTGTGTGAAAAACATCGAGTTCTTTGCCTTCTGTTCACGTTCTTGGTTACTTGACTTTGGTAGTTTCATATGAAAATCAGGGGTGTATAGGTTGATTGTTTTTTTTTTTATCGAGGCTTGAGTCATTTGTCAATCAGGTTCTTGACATTTGGGGAAATTTCCATGCTCACTGATTCCTGTTCTGTTTATTCTGCTGTGATATTCAGGTCATAAGGGCGTATGCTGCCAATAAAGCCTGGTTGATAGGTTTCTTTATGGACATCAGTGGAGCAATGCTGATGCTGAGGGCCTTATCTCAAGCACCCGTAAGTCTGATTAAACATGACCCTACCTTCCTATTTGATTGTTGTTATTGGTTGGAGCTTGCTGTTTTTGTGACCAAAGCATACCAAATGATAATTGCAATCAGCTTCATGACTCTATTTTCAGCATTTAGTGCTTGAAACCTTTTATGTTATCGATTGAGCTTGATTCTGAAGTTGTTGTCATTGTTCATTCATTAAACATAATTTAATGTGCATTTTCAAGCTGTTTGCGACCTCATTAAGCTTTTTAATCTATTGTATTCTGTTTCTTTCATGCAATTAATTCTTACTGTCCTTTGCTAGGTATCTGTTATACAACCAGTTTCAGGCTGTGGACTAGCTATTCTTTCAGTTTTTTCCCATTTTTATCTAAAGGAAGTCATGAATGTCATTGATTGGATTGGAATAACTCTGGCAGGTATAGGTACCATAGGTATGCCCCTCTTGATGATTCTCATGGTTGATATGCTACATCTGGTACAAATCTCTTAAATTTGCCCCCTTTTAAGAAATTTGTCTGAAGATATAATCATTTGCCATGCCATGTATAAGCATGAGAAAAATTTCTGTTTGACCTGTAATTTGTGTTTTGTTTTAAACCCTCTTGTAGTTGCAAATTCTCTTTCTGGTTCTGTTAATGTCAACCTTAGGTGTAACATAGCCCAATTTTCCTTTCTTTTTCTGCTTTGTTTAATATACTGACACATCAATCTGTTAAAGGATTTCAACTATAAACTGTTGCTATGTGCTCTAATTAATAACTTGTTTACATGTTTACTTAGATTTCTCCTTTGTTTTTATACTTTTAGGAGTTGGTGCCGGAGGAGAGGAGCAGGAATCTTCTTCCATCTCTTTTATTCAGTTGTTGTGGCTGGCATTCATTATTTCCATCTCGTTTGTAGGTACCTTATCTTGCACAATATCTTGTATCAGTGCTGACATGACTTTGTCATTGCAATTATTTCCTAGACACATTATAAATCCTGTTCATATCTTTAAACTTATAATCATGCAAACTTGAAAATAAGAAGACTATGATTGCAAGATAAGGAAGTGTGATTGCCTAATAAATGCTAAAGGAAAAGAAGTAAAGTGCGACAGTATAAAGAAAGAATGATAAAGACTGCTAAATTGGGTTAATCTGTTGTTGGATAGAACAAGTGCTGAGTTGGCAGATCTTAAGATTATCTGCATGTGAAAGTGATACAGGTCCTAGCCATATAACTTTGATTCTCAGTTCTAGTAATGTACCTAGTTTGGAATTTCTTCTGAAGGAGAAGTTGACAAAAAAACATAGTTTTTAAGTTTTCAATTAGGATGTGCAGTTTGATCTTTAAGTACAAAGGTGTGACTTTGTGAGTGTTTTGAATGTGCTAACTTTCAATTCTTCTAGCTCATTGATAGCATCCTTATGATTTTTTGAGCTACTCATAATAAAATATCATAGTGAAGCTCTTTTGCCTTTTCTCAATGGAATCAGTGGCTTTGGTCAAGAGGTTATCTCAAGCTTGTTTCCACCTTTCTATTTTTCTTTCTTTCTTTCTGGTTTCTTTTCCCTTGAGCATTTTAGTTTTAGTTAAAAGAAAATGACAATGAGGGTATGTTAATTCCAAGCAACCATATTTAGGGGTAGTATCCACAACATGGAATGTATGTGGCAAGAGAGAGGTGATCTTTTTTAGTATGAATTTTTGTGAAAATGTGATATTTTATCATGTAAGAGTGATTCTTAGATGTTAAGAGTGATTCCTAGACACTAAGTGTGATGCCAAGTTTTTAATAAATCTTGTATATTATGTTTTCTTATCTAAGAGTGATTCTTTTATTTTAAGAATGATAACTAGACATTAGATCAAATGCCTAGTTTTTTATAAACCCAAAATTGATTCTTCCTCATCTAAGAGTGATTCCTAGATGCTAGGCATGTTGCATAGTTTTTCTTTTTATATATAAATCTTATATATTATGCTTTCTTATCTAAGAGTGATTTATATGTTTAAGAGTGATTCCTAGACACTAGATATGACGCCTAGTTTTTTGTAAGCCCTAAATCTGATCCTTTCTCATCTACGAGTGATTTCTAGACACTAGGTGTGATGCTTAGTTTCTTACTTTCTTATAAACCTAAATGTGATATCTAGAAGTTACTAATGTGAAGCTAGCAAATCTTTAGATGACCTATTTCAAGAAACATGGTAGCTCTCTATCAATCCCGCATCATAAAGTTTCCTTTCTTAATATGGTGGACCATGTGTTAAGAATTCTTAGTGTGGAAGGTGTACAAATTTGATTGTGAACTTTGAGGTTAATGATGTGGAGAAAGAAGCTAAGCAAGCTGGAAATGGAGCAGTCACAGGTTGCTAATCGAGATTGCTTTGTTCTGCTAAACAGTTTGAACCTATCAATAAAGGGAAGAGGCCATCCCTGTGATGGTGAAGTGACAAGAGCAGTCTTTAATGATGTGTAGAGTGCAACTTGTAGTCAGGTTTAACTTTGTTCAATGCATGGGAAAAGGATGGCGAGTGAAACTTATTATTTTGGATAGTCTGTTTGTGTATAGTTCATAGGTAGCATTGAACATCGTTTATAGTAGGACTGCTATATTCTTTTAGCTTTTCCTTCCTGATAAGAATTTAGCTTGTCGTGGGTTTTATTTACCATAACTCTTATCTTCATCATATATTTATCTTACTTTTGTTCTCATTTAACAACATGTAGTCTCTGTATGAAATGTTGTAAAGTTTCAAACTTTCAACATGATTTTAGCCCTTCAATTTTAAAGTAACAGAGTCATGCATGTGCTTGATTCTTGGACTTCCTACTGCACCCCTAGATGCCATATATTGATTTAGAACATATAGACATTGCAAAAGTAGTTTAATTTGATTTAGAGACTTATTTCTTCTATAAACTTAACCCAACAATATGCTTTAAAATATTTCTTGTTCCTTGTAATACATTAAAAGTTCATATCTTATACTTAATTTCCAGAAGTCGTAAACTGCCCTCTTTTTTCTTCCTAAGAAACATCGCCTGGAAAAATGATTACAATGGTGGACTATAAAATGTTCAAGGGAAGACTGTTGGTCTTGTTGCAATTGCTTCATTAAAAAAGACTGCTAAATGCTGATATTCTCTTTGAACCTGACCTTGGTGAAGCCAAAATCAGAATTGTGTTCTGCCTCATTTCAATGTTATTATGGGATACATTATATAGCAGGATTCCATATGTAAAAAATTATATTCTTTAAAGCCTCTCTATTGTTGGAGGGGCTTTTTAGAATGCTGTGATACCATCTAAGATATATTTTGTGAAACTGAAAATGATCATATGTTGGATAGGTAGTCCTTAATGGATGGCTTCGTATCTGTAGACATCAACGAAGAGAACAGGAAACGGTAATTACGTGCTTGTTTGTAGTATTTTAATTTCCTGCTGGCTTTGGTTGGTGAACTGACTCTCATTTTGTGAGTTCACTTGAATATTTCATGATGCAGATGGAATATGAAGTTGTTGAAGAAATCATTTATGGTCTGGAGTCAGGCATTTTGTTTGGGTATCCTTCCTATCACATGAATTTGGTGGTTGATGTTTTATGTTTACTTCTGGGCAAGTCCTCCTGTCATATGTATCTAACATGATATGGTCAAATGTAAACCTTCTCTTTATCTTCTCAGTCGCTTAGTCGCCATTGAAGTACATCATATTCAGGAAATGCTGTGCTTGACAAACTAAAAGAAATAAGGAATTGGTGGTTGGACTATTTTTGTGTGAATAATCTCCCTGGCCTTTAATGCACGATTGCAAGAGCCCTCCAGTCTTATGTCTATAAAGGGAAATATAGGCTGTTGCAGTATACTTTACTTACTAGTGATGCCATTTTGGCTTGCAATTTGTTAACCAACGATTTGGCTGCAAAAAATAAAACATCAGCAGTAGGTAAATCTCTATTTCCAATAACTTAGTTAGTGGTTGATGATGAATTTCTGGAATGGTTGCAGACTTGCATCTGTGATATCTAAGATGGGATTCATCTTCCTCGAGCAGGGCTTCTCTGCAATGGTGATTCCTACTTGCATGTTGATTAGTACATGCTGTAGTGCTACTGGATTCTACTACCAGGTATTGAGTTTTGTCTAGATTAAAATTTTTCTCAGGGTGTAGCTGCATCTGAGGTTTGCTTAGTTGTACTAGATTGCATGTTTTGGTTTTACCAGTTTTAATGCATCTCTTTCATCACATCAGTGGTGTGTTGAGTAGATTGAATATAATTCTGTTTTGTTACCTTTCCATCAACAGAAAGCTGTTTAGTTTATTAATCTAGTTATGGTTCCTGTGAATCAGACTCGGGGTTTGAAACATGGAAGGGCAATTGTGGTGTCTACATGTGCCGCGGTTGCATCAATAGTGACTGGTGTATTTGCAGGAATGCTTGCTTTGGGGGAAAGATTGCCTTCAGCACCAGCTGCTCGATTTGCACTTCTGCTTGGATGGTATGCAGAACTCGTATATTATATTTGTAGTTCATACGAAGCCAGCTTCTCAAAATCTAGGTTGCTACTCTGCCACGTAGTTTTTAAATCATTTAATTCGGCATCTGTCCATTCATGTTTCGAAGTAGTCCCTATTGATATACAGTGCTTTAAAAGTAAAAGAGACCAATAAGGTTGATACTAGTTCATGTTTGACAATTAGCATCATTTGATTTGTAGATCTACTTTGGAATAGACTGCGCATGTCCTACTAATGAAACCCTTGACATGCATAATCCGAACTCGGCTATAATTAGTCTTCTTAACTATTTCATACGATCAGTGCAGTAATTCAACTTCATGGGATCAGAAGATTTAGTTCATGTTATTGACTTTGGGATCCTGTACTTGGTTCGTATATTTGAAACAAAATCTAGAAAACAGAGTGCTTGGGCATTGAAGTTGTGATTCATAGTTTTGTTTTCATGCAATATCCTATCAAGAAAATTCTTCTGTTGCAGGGTACTTATCATGATAGGGGTGATTCTTCTTGTGAGCTCAACCCGTCTACTGCGACACCTTCCTCGGTCACTGAAAAGCTTTCTAAAAGGTGGTGCCAATCAAAGCTTCAATCTGAGCAGATCTGCGTCAATCCGTGTTAAAGAACCAAATCCTAGTGCAGTAATTCAGGCTGCTACATTGCATCACCTGATATCCTCTTCAGCTAAGGAGAAGGCTTGAGGAGAGATGGTTTTCATTGACGGTTGCTGCTAGTTAGCACATAGCTAGAGAGCTAAGTGGTTTTGTAGTCAGTCAGTGCTTTGACACAAGCTCTTGCTCCGCATAATTGCTAAAGCCCATTTCGGTCAGGCATCGATCTTGTTGAGGCCATTAGATTATCTGCTTGATTGCGGATACGGAAGTTTCTTGTATCATTCCTGGTGGATGTCCTTTACAACAGACTTTATGATTTTTTTTCACTGGTGGATGTATTTTACAACAGACTTGTGATTTTTTTTTCTTCCGTTTTACACATTGCAAAGCAAACGGAGTCATATATTTGAAACACTTGATAATTTTGCATCCATTTTAAACCAACAATTACTCTAAAAATTAAAATGTTTGAATGTTGTCACTTTATTTAAGTGGTTAAAAAAATAGAAGAGCAGTGCTTAATCTTTTTGAGTAAAATAAATGTGTTATAGTTAAAATTATCATGAAAATGTTGAAATTGATTAATCTTGTGACGACTTCAAATGGCCAAGGTGAACAGACATGAAGATAAAAGACCCTTTGTTTGATTTTAAGTCCATTGAAGTCTTTGACGGAGTGCCATTAACCATAGCGTTATATGAAGTTGATGAATGCGAGTTTGGATGCATTCCGCAAAGATTTCAGGGAAATCATCCGGAGACAGTGGCTCGTGAATCAAAAGCCTTAGAAAGAAACAACTCCTAATAGAAGACTCAGCTCTTGACATGATATAATATTGTCTCCAATTTATCTCAGTGATATGATTTAGCTTCTATACAACTATCTGAAGCTCACCAGAAGTTGTTACCTTCTAATATGCAAGCATCAGAATTGGAATTGAAATTACTCCATACACATTTGAAGTATGCTTATTTGGGAGATAAATAGACTCGCCCAGTTATCATCTCGGTAGATTTGACTTTAAATCAAGAGGAGAGGCTAGTTCGAATGCTGAGAAAGCATAAGAAGGCAATAGGGTAGATTATTGCAGATATCCAATGGATAAGCCCTTCTATATGTATGTACCGCATTTTGTTGGAAGAGGATGCAAAATCTACAAGGCAAGCTCTGCGTAGGTTGAATCCTCCAATGATGGAAGTTGTGAAGGAGGAGGAGTTGAAGCTTCTCGATATTGTGGTTATCTACCCGATTTTTGATAGTAAGTGGGTAAATCCTGTCTAGGTGGTTTCAAAGAAGTTTAGAATCACTGTTGTGACAAACTAGGAAGGTGAGTTGATTCCCACCCGAGTGCAAACCGGGTGGCGAGTATGTATTGATTATAGAAAGTTAAATTATGTTCCTCGTAAAGACCACTTTCTCCTTCCTTTTATTGATTATATGCTTGAGACATTAGCTGGTTATGACTATTATTACTTTTTAGATGGCTTTTCAAGTTATCTTTACATCCCAATCGCATCGAAAGATCAGGAAAAGTCCACATTTACATGCCCATTCAATACATTTGTCTATCAAAGGATGCCATTCGGATTATGTAATGCACCTGCCATGTTCAAAAGATGTATGATAAGCATTTTTTCCAAATTTGTTGAGAAGATCATCGAGGTATTCATGGATGATTTTAGTGTGTATGAATCTTTTTTTTATGAATGTCTTAAGAATCTTGCCATTATCCTGGAATGATGTATAGAAACAAATCTTGTGTTGAACTGAAAAAAATGTCATTTTATGGTGGATCAAGGTAAAGTTTTAGGTCACGTGATATCTGCTAAGGGTATTGAAGTAGACAAGTCCAAAGTTGATCTTATTTCTTCTTTACCTTGTCTGTGAGTAAAGTACAATCTTTTCTTAGGCATGCAGGTTTTTATTAAAAGTTCATTAATGACTTTTCGAAAATAGCCACACTACTATTGATATGTGTTTAATTGTTGATATATTTAATCATTTACACTTAGCGATTAATGATACGAAATGCTTAGGATACTCCCTTTAATTCACATATGATTTTAGGAATAATTTGGAAGTAAAGAAATTAAAGTGAGTCGAAAGCACAACACAAGAGCTATTTTTCGAAGATTAATTTTTACTTATCTTCATAGAGCAAGAAGCGGAAAATTAAAAGACAAGAAAGAAAACACAAAAGAAGACAACCAAGAAACTGCCAAATAAAATTGAAAAAAATTAAATCGTTAATCAATTCGCAGGCTATCCACAAATTTTTCTACGCGCAAGTGAATAACAATCACAACTGCAAAATAACGAAAACACCGACGTTTGGTAACGCAGTTCGGCACACCTTGCCTACGTCTGCGGGGCCCTCACCCAGAT
>JANZLF010000008.1:39927932-39940895 GCA_026546835.1 Erythroxylum foetidum | reverse complement strand
AACCACTAGTTCCTTTCATTTCATAAACTTTGCACACACTCTTAATGGGATCTACCTAGACTCACTACTGCTATAGGAGTAGTCTAGTTATTTTATTTTGACTAGCGTTACGATGAGGGATCAATTATCCAAGTTTCTTCAATAAGATGTCTCCTTTGAGTTCGAAGAGAGGTGTAAGGAAGCATTCAACAAACTTAAGGAGCTTCTGACATTTCCACTGGTGATTTAACTACCAAATTGGAACCTCCCTTTTGAGATCATGTGTGATGTGAGCGATTACGCAATGGGGGCAGTTCTAGGACAAAGAGTGAGAAAAGCTTTGCATGCCATTTACTATGCTTCAAAGACTTGGAGACCAACTCAATTGAATTATTCCACTACAGAAAAATAATTGTTATCTGTGGTTTTTATTTTGGAAAACTTTCAATCGTATTTGCTTGGTGCTAAAATGATTATTTATTCTGACCATGCAGCTTTATGATACTTGCTCACACAGAAAGAAGCAAAACCGAGACTGATAAGATCAATTCTCCTCCTTTAAGAATTCGACTTGGAGATCAGAGATAAGAAAGGGTAGAAAACGTGGTGGCAGACTATCTCAGCCATTTGATAAAGGAAGAAGATGATATCCCTCTACGAGAAAACTTTTCAGATGAGCAATTATTTTTTGTCGATGCGACACCACCATGATATACATACATTGTCAATTTTTGGGTAACTAATGAATTACCTATTGGTTTCTCAAACGGATCAGAAGGATAAGCTACGTACGGAGTAAAGTAAAGTAAAGTATTATGTATGTGTTGGATCGAAAAACAATAGCATACTAGATTTGGCTGAATGGTAGATTATATCGACTCCTTGCTACAGCTTTGACTTCTCGCTTTTGTATTCTCTTCTTGTTAATGTATTCTCTCCTCGTTATTGTATTCGCGACCAATCCGATCTACCACTTGTTTTCCTTGAACAACTTGGTTAACAGGATCCTTTGGTAGGAAATGAGAAGAAATATTGAAGAGGTTTAACTTTTATGATCAACTAGTTGAAAACCAAAATGAGACAATTTCATTACAAGTTTTGACCAGCTTATGAAAGAGATGAGAGAGTAAGTCAAAAAATGCAATACCTTCTTCTCTTTTCTTCAAAAAAAATACCTTTAAATATATCATTAACTTTGTTAGATTAGATAGTATAAAGATATTTAGTATTAGTAATTGTAAACGTATACTTTAGAAATGATATTACCTTTTTTCCGAGCTCCTTTTATATATGTATCTTAATATTTGGTTTGTTGCATCTACGTGTTCTTCACTTGCTACATGCATGAACTAACTTTAAAAAATCATAATAGAGGCTATATTTAACCTTTGTATGTGATAAATAAACTAATGTCTAACTAATTACTAATAGTGACCCATGTTTGTTAGAGTTCAATTTATTTGGAAAATTTTCCAAACTTGTGATTCACTTATATTGGTATTACTATAAGTTTGCAAGTAAGCCTTCACATTTCAAAATGATCTTGCAAATATTCTTGTAACAACTTCATCTCCTATTAAGACCATATCACTAGCATACGCATTTAAAGTTATTACCTTCCCTTCTTTATGTTTTATAAATAAAGTTATTACCTTCCCTTCTTTATCCAGACATTTAGATTTTGTATGGAAACTTTGCTTAAAGATTAATCACAAAACAACCCTTGGTCGGTTAACATATATAGCTTCATCGGAGAATCAAATGCCAAGTCTCCATTTTTAAGTTGAAAAGGGGTCAAACAATAAAATGTTGCCACTTGCCTTTGAATAATTGTCCAGTTGTTTCTAGGCTCAGAACACTTGCGATGGACAAAATTATATAATCCATTGCTAATCAAAGGTAACATGCATCACGTGAGATGGTACGACACCTACATGTGTGCTTCCCTTCCCCCGTTCTATAAATATGGAGTTCGCTTGCCTCTCATCCCACAACACTACTGTACAGACAAATTAAAGATATGGCAACAACGACGGTGGCTACGAACGGTGGGAAAGGAAACTACAGCTACGCTAATAATTCCTACTATCAGGTACACACACACATATATACAAGTACTGATGTTTACGTACATATATATCATCTGATGGGTGTAATTGATTTGTTGCTATGGTACTTATTCTTTCCTCGTTAAGTGTTGCCGGTAAAGTTTATGGCTTCGGCTTTCTTTTTCTTTTCTTTCTTTTCCTCGACGTCTTCTCCCCTGCCATATGTTGAAGATGGAGAGGAGTTTGTTCTACAAGTAATTGTTTCCATGGACCATTAGTTACCTGACAAGCTCAAAAATGGTGATCAGTTGCTCAGGGTTTTTATCATACAAAACCAAGTACTGAGAACAAGAATAGTTGATAGTATACTCATATAGCAACGAAGTTTAAATTCATTATCTTTTGAAATTTCAAATTTGTCGATTAATCAGACATCTTTTTTTTTTAAAAAAAAATCAAATCTGAATGCAGTTTTCATAAAGTGCTAGCTATTTGTTTACGAAGATGATTCGTCATTAATTTTGGTCCACAAAGATTCCATAGCTACGGGCTAGGCCATAGGCAGCATGCATTAAACCTAGTAGCCCCACTATGCCTCCATTTGTTTATTTCTGCTTTCCAGATAATATATTCCCCCCCAAGTCAAATCCAAAAAAGTAGATAATATAGAGCAGTGCTTCCCGCGAAAACTATAATGGACTGGAAATTTTTAATGGCAACATTTGTGCCTGGGCCACTTATTTTTGAAGTTTAAAGCTAATTGACTACATGAGCTAGGCATATATACTCCATTTTGGTCAAAAACAAAAAGGGATCTATGCTCCACTATGTCATTAAATAAATTCTTGATCTGGTTACGTCCTAAATTAAGGCTCTCCATTAAAGATAGCAGACCTCACATTGTGCATTATGCAGAACAGATACAGATACAGTAAATTCTCTTTAAATTCATACTCGGTAAATTAAAAAACTCTTTAAGTTAATATTTTTCTCCAATCTTGACTTAAACTAATTAAAAATTTAACAAATTTAGATAAGATAATAAGATAATATATTTTTAAAATACTCCTATGTAAATATAGGTCCCATTAATATCCTAAATTAATAATTATATAAACTTACACGATCTTGATACTGGAGAAACCACTCATAAACAACCATCTCCATATCTGAAAATTTTGCTGGTTTGTGTTGCTTGATATCATTTTCTTTTTCTAGGTTGGCCAAAAAATGCTCAGTCGATCGTTTGAGTGTGTTTGAGATTATAACTTAACTAACTTTCAAATGAAACTTTTCTTCAAGCTACAACTGCAAATTTTTTTAAGTGCATGTCGAATGATCTCTCTTGTACTCACATAATTCTTTACGTATTTGATCCGTCATTGTTGATTTCGTGATACCTTTTAGATGAGGAGCTATTGTTAGGTGTGGTTTCAAGAAACTTTTTATCTTGTTTATAAAGTATTTTCTATCTCCATCATATGAACATATGTACATTGACTGTTTTTAGTAAAAATACAATGAATAATACTTAATTATTAAGAAATAATGAACATTATTTATTAGTTTTCATTAATATTATGTAAAATGAATCTATGTTTTAGATTCATTCAATTAATATGAAACATGATTTTTTGTAAGATATAATATTTTTTATTTAATCCAAATTTAACTTCAATTAATTACAAAAAATCTCTTTAAATTAATAAATATTAATTTATCGGTTAATTAATCTCTCTATAAAATAATAAATATCATAATTCCAATAATATTAGTTTATAGAAGTTTTATTATATGTTATATATTTATGGTTTAAGCCAAAAAGAAACGGATGATAAGCTTCTACGAAAAACTAGTTTTCCATTAATGTTTTTCCTTTCTTCTTAGACTCGTGATAAATAGACGTTATGAATGCTTGCATGCCTAATTGCTGTAGCTTTGATGCCCTTAATAGTAAAATGTAGGCTTAAGATTAACTGAACTCCTTTTGGTTAATTTTCTTTTTCGGTTTTAGTAGGTAATATGCGTTAGCAATCAATATCAACTTCCCCAACATCCCCCAGGAGGCCTGAACTTGATCCTGCTCATAGAAAAAACTTAAGCTACACCATGATAGTTTGATTAACTAGATTTAATATTTAAAGGATACTAGCAACTTAATTAATATCCGTCACCTGAAATTTACAGAAACTTGCAGCTGATCTTGTTAACGATAGCATCACTGAAGTCATTATGGAGAAGTTGGATGTAAAGTCCCTCTCTTCTACTTCCAACACAATGTGCATTTCAGATTTTGGATGCGCAGTCGGACCTAACACATGTTTTGCCATGCAAAACATGGTGGATACAATCGAAAAGAAATTTCACATCCAGAGCCCTGATTCTTCGGTGCCAAAGTTCTTTGTCTTCTTTAACGACATGGTCTCCAATGATTTTAACACCCTCTTCACGTCTCTTCCTGTGGAAAGGAGTTATTTTGCGGCTGGTGTTCCAGGGTCTTTTCATGGTCGATTATTTCCTAATTGTTCTCTTCAATTTGCTTATTCCTCTATAGCACTTCACTGGCTCTCAACAATACCCGAAGAGCTCCTAGACCACAATTCCCCAGCATGGAACAAGGGAAGAATTCACTATTCAGGTGCTCCAGATTGCGTATTAAATGCATATGCATGTCAATTTGCCCGCGACATGGAAAATTTTCTGGACTCTAGGGCTAAAGAGATTGTGGTAGGAGGGATGATGGCGATAATAATGCCCGGTTTTCCACTTGGAATGCCTTTTTCTCGATCTTCAGATGGCCTGATGTATGACTGTATGGCAACGATCTTCATGGAAATGGCCCAGGAGGTTAGTCAATGTTAAGCCATCATTTTCCTGGTATATGAATTACAATTTTGCTTCAATAGAACTTAAGGGTCTCGGTCAACGTTTTAAATATTGAACTGTTTGTGCTATATGCAGTGATGGTCGCCAACGTAGGAAACATTACTAGCCTCGACACTTTTCTTTTTTTCTTTTAGCATGAATTGGCAATCACTACTTTTTAACACAAATTAAAATTTTGAAATACATAGGAACTAAAGATTAGATGCATTCTAGTTAAATGATACATAGTCAGTTAACAACTCAAAGTCATGCTATATTATAGATCTTAATAGTCATTTTTAAGTCTTAAAACCTAAAATGTTTACACTTAATGCTTGAAGTCACTTCCAACTATTTAAACCACCCTTGAAAACCTCAAGCAGTCTCATCATATACGATAACAATAACGTCCATGATTAGGAATATAAAATGCAATTTAAATCCTTAGCTAGTTACTATCAAAACAATCAAATGCAGATCCATGATTAGGATGACAAAATGCAAGTTAAATCCTTAGCTACTTACCATCAAAATAACCAAATGCAGTTTTAGTCATTTGCAAGTTAATTAAAATCGAAATCGGAACCAACAGAAAACTGTAGACGAATCTTAAACAATAAGTATTCTATTACTTAAATTCATTGTATTCTTCTTTCTTCTTTCTACAATTTTGTAGGGGCTAATTGGTGAAGACCAAGTCCACAACTTCAACTTACCTATATATTCTGCCTCTCCAGAGGAGATAGAAAGGGCTGTGGAGAAAAATGGTTGCTTTAGCATTGAGATGAACGAGTTGAGGAACCCAACATTGTCATTGCAAGGCCCGATCTCCGCTTTTATATCGGAATGGACGTTGCATGTGAGGGCGGCATTTGAAGGAATGTTCATTAAACACTTCAAAAGTGAAGCCGTCAACAACATGTTTGATCGGTTGATTGTTAAGCTCACTGAACTCTCGGACCAGCTGGACTCAAGTTACGTAGAAAAGATTCAATTGTTGGTTGTTTTAAAGCGCAAATGATTGACCCTCCCGTCATCAGACATTGCCTTGTTGGAAGTCATTATTTTTTCTGAGTTGGATTCTCTGTTTGATATCTTTATCTATGTTCTCTGTTTGATATCTTTAATTTTTCAGTCACTTTCTTCAGTTAAAAAATTCCAAGATTGCTTCACTTGCCAAGTCTTTAATGAGATTCTAGATTTTTTTGAAAGAAATTGACATTTAAGCCATGTGGATTAGGAGCCTTATACAGGTTCATGGAAAAGATGGCTTCTCTATTCTCTAAAATTGTGAAAGGACTAATCAAGAATTTTGTGTCCTATAATGAGATTGGGTTGTCAATTAAATATTTCAAGAAAGAGATAGAGGAAGTACATCTAATTTTGGTCCTAATATTGAGGAAAAATAAGATACTGCTTCAATCCTGATCTCTTAATCTATTTCCAATAAAGAGCCATTTTGGACATTAACGGCTAATATTTTGTTTGAGTTTTTCCTACAGAGCACTGAGTTGTGAAAAAAGCTTGAATTATGGTCTCTTTCCTTTATCCAAAGGACCCTTGAACTTTTCTTAATCAAGGGTAAGCTATTTTCGACTGCAATATTGTAATTCCTCAAAGCAATCTTATCTTCTTCAATCAGGTTTAGGTAATGAGGACATAGGTAGTGAGAGTTTTGAACTTTTGATTAGGTTTTCCTTTACTAGTTTCAAGTCTTTCTAAGTATTTGGAAAGATTGCTTTGTTAAGATTCTTCAATTCATTTTTAATGTGTTTCAACTTTCTCGTAAAAAAGTATTATTCATGTCCTTGCAATTCTTGATTCATTCCTTTATCTATTTCTTTTTCAAAACATTATTTGAACATGAATGGTGAACCCCTTTTATATGAATTAAACAAGTTTTGGATGATTATGGGAGTATGACTTGAATGTAGAGAGATGTAAAAGGAGGAAGTATTATTGGGGCCCCGACCTCACGAGACACGTGCCCGACATCCTATGTAACATCTGAATATGCATCCCACAAGGATGGCATGCCCACACCAGTCAGTCATCATAATCAAACTCATTTCTTCTATTTCAGAACAGATTTTGGGAAACATTAAACTAGAATTACAAATTGACTTCTGTAGAACATTTGTTCCCTATTGTCTTAAGTTTTTAATGATACCAAAATTATTCAATTTGGTTTAGAAATCTAAAATTTATAGCCCAAACATTTTTTGATTGTTATTAAACTGAAACAGTACACTATACTCAACTTCTATTCAAAAATTGATAGTCTTAAAGACTGAATTAAAATTCAATTTCTTCAGATAGTTTGTAGCTCTATGTCTCTATTTTGTTTAGAAATAAGAATCATCTTATTTCGAGCTTTATAGATCAAGATATCATCAAAATACCCAAGTATGTTAAATAGAATATCTCATTCATGCTCTTCCAACTGATACCCTTACTTTGATTCAATCAATCTTTTTCAATTCAATACCAAAAGCTATAAATGTTTATGTAGGGATATAGAAATGTGTTAGAAATCCATTGGTTTAAAAATCAGGTCATTTGGAGGTCAGAAGACAAAGTTATGGCTAAAAGAGTGGAATATATTTAGGTTTGGGGATACCTGTGGGTACAATCGCGACGCGATTTGCGTGAAAATCTGCAGAGTCGCGATTGTGACTTCCCTTTTCCTCTTCCTCAGACTTGTTTTAATAAAAAGAACATAATTTTTATTAAAGATATTAGATTAAGATCATTCAAAAATTGTTTTGAAGAAGACTTCTAGACCTACAATTCCATGAAGACTCCAAAAAGATATTTTCCCTCCAAAAGGGTTAAAATTTCAAATCAATGTAGCTATCTCGAATGTTTATCCTATGCAGCATCACAAAATTCTAATGATTATATCGCTTAACTCCAATGTCTAAAAATTTTATACTATATATCATTTGAAAGCTAGAAAAATAATCTACAACTTCTAATAAGACAACTTTGTCCAATTAGACCTATATCAATACAGTTTTTCCTCTGAAATCAGAACACACATATTTACTCTTATGGAAAACTTGAAAATGAAATGTACAATTTGGAAATGTCATGGGCAAAACACAATCATATCTCATTAACATCAAAAGATAAGAGTTTTTATAAAGCTTTAATGGGCATTTCAAGCCACAATACATCAATATCCTAAAATCCCAAAATACAAAAAGATATATGAACAGTAATTTGCTCAAAATGCAACTAAAGCATTGTGTTTTCAAATCTATCTTAAGGTACAAAAAGATGCATAATCGGAGTGATGCCTTGACCCTTTGGCCTCCTTAGAAGAATAGCCTTCCTCGCTACTGCATAATTGCCCACCTCAGTGACTGGCCTAGTTCCTACTATTTTAGCTCTTCTTGGGGCTTGCAAACTCTTGCCTTGTTATTTGAGGACAACCCGTGATCATGTGTCCCTTCTCTCCACATCGAAAACATGCGTCAAGTAACTTGAAGCACTCTCCTCTTACTTCTCTTGCCTCTCTTGATTTCCTTCAATAATAACAAAACCTCAATTTAATAGGAATTCTAATTTGAGAACCCTAAGAAAATGCATTCATTAAATTGATCCTAGAATACTTAAACCCATGCATTTTCAAAATTTCATGAACCAAAACCCTTTCATAAATTTAAAGGATTAAAATCAAACTTACCTTGAATCTTCACCAATTTATGAGATTATTGGCTCTAAAGAAAGCTCTTCCCTTTCTCTTTCTTTCTCCCTTTTTGAGTAACCTCAAATTCTCTCTTGAAAACTACGAAATAAAGAAACCCTAACTCAACTTTCTTTCTTTCTTACAAAAACTGAAACACTTAACTCTCCTTTCTCATTTTCGATGTTCCCTTCTTCTTTCTATCTTCAATTCACGTTTTTTATCATCTCCAAAGCAAGACAACATTTTCCTCTTCCTATTTCACCGTTAACGAATGCTAAAAGTTCATTTTACCCTTCCTTTATACCTTATGTCTTTTTAAACTTAAGTAATTTTTCAAAAATACCCCTCTATGCATTCTTACCAATTTTAATTCAACTAACCCATGAAAATTCTACTAACATAGACATTAAAAATTAACTCTAAAAAATTCACCTATCTAAACCTCATAATTATTTAAATCATGCTTAACTAAAGAAAAAAATTCAGAGGTCAGCAAGTACTTTTAGGGAAACTGTTAAGCCATTTATTAGATCCAACTTCTTCCTTATAAGCCAATCCCATTTTTTCTTGTTTTTCCAAGTCGAGAATACGACCTTTATATTCAAATCTATTACTTGGATATGGCTAAAGCAAATTTTAACATCTTCATTATAATTTCTCAAGCTGATGGTGCCCTCTGCCTCTGTGGGGTATATTACATTATTAAAGTTACCAACAATCAACCTGAGGTCTAGCATTATATCTCTAATATGCTTTAACTTGTTCTATAGAGGGATATGTTAGAATGAAAGGTTAAAGGAATAAACAAAAGTGATGAAGTAACATACTTTTTATCTTTCATTATAACTTTACGTTGATTTAGCTTATCTTCATATTAAGAATGGATTACCCCTACTTTGTTTGATCCGTATAACTGTAATATTTTTTTATGATGTTAATGATTAGTTAGCACTTTCTAGTCTTTTTAACAAATTTAATCTCTCATTGTTTCTCCTTTTGATCATTATTTCTAAAAGACCTGTAAACAAGGAATTGGATTCATTGATGAATTTAAAGGCCAGTTGTTGCTTACTAGGACTGTTGAGTGCTCTATTGTTTCATGATGGAATAATAACTTAATAGGGATTGGGAAGAGTTTATTTTTCCTATTAGAGTTTCTTTTAGTGATTCTCTAAAGGCCCTCCTCAGCATAATCTTCAGGAAACATTAGGAAACTTCAGGCTTAGTTTAAGTGTAGAATGATTCAATATATTATTTTAAGAGTTCTCTTTCTACTTTTGTTCTTTAGTAGCTACTTTTTTTAGGAACTATATTTATGGACTGAAATTAAGGAGTTCTTGAAATTCATCTTAACAATGGTTGTAAGAGTTATTCTCATAGGTTCATTTTTGCTTGGTTGCAAGGTTGTTTTCCATTTTGATCTTCTGTCTGGGTTAATTCCAATTAATATTTAGTTTTAAATTTCCTTCTTGTGGGCTTTTAGATTTTTTCTTTAGCTACTTCAACTGGTCTCCATGTCTAAGTGACTAGTACTTCATCCTGAAGGAATCAATTGTCCCCTTCTTTCCTAACTAAGGTTATTTTATTTAAGAGCTTTCTATGAGGATCAACTAGGACACAAATGTGAGCATGATTTATCCTTTCTATATGTACAAGGGTTTTATCTATGAACAAATTCTTATTAATGAAGTTGGTAAGGTGGCTTAGTCAATACTCAAAGCAGATTTGGTGAAAGTTAATCCATATTGGAATTCAATTTTGGTTGATGTTGTGATTACTAGGTTTAGAAGTTGAAGTGTCATGGCCTTTTTTAGAACTTTCATTACCAAAAAGGGGATGAGAACATAAAGAGAAAATTATATTGTTTATTCAACAATACTTTAGATAATCCGAGGGATTTCCTGTTAAAGTTTTCCTAAGTTGAAATGGATTAGAAGGAGGTTCTTTTATTCATAAAGTAATTAATGAGTGTTGATTCACATTTTGACATGTCTTTTTTTTTTTCAGAATTTGGGTGTTTGGAGCCATATAGGCTTTCCCATATATGTTTAAAGGTGGATACTAATTGAGCTTAAAGTTCTAGGATGAATCTCATATAACGTGTCTTTTTTTTTAACCTCGAGGGGAGGAAGTGGTTTTTGCTTGTCAGGATTTATGTTTAGTGAGTTTTCAATCAAGTTAGCAGAGCATAGGGGGAGGGAACAAAGTGGAGGGGTAGGAAGGGCAGGTGAAAGAGTTAGTGTTTAAAACAAGAAAGGTGTTAGGTTGAGCATAGTTTCCATAATTACTAAAAAATGGAAAGAGAGATCAAAAAGGGGAGGGGGTAGAGGAAAGCCTAGGAGGGAAATCTAAAGAGACTCAAATAGAAAAAGAGAAGTGGGTGATAAGTGTTTGATTGATTATATATTTATTTCCTAATGCTTAGTGAATAATATTAAGTTGTGCCTACGATATTTATTTTAGTTCATATTTTAGTTTAGGTACAAGTTTGAAAAGCACTAAAATGAGCTAAATTTACATCCTTGGTATCATTCTATTAATCTTTGATCTTATTTTTCTTCGTGGAGTAAGAAAGAGATGAGTTAGGGTGAAGATGAGACAAAGAATGGAAGAATTATAGTCACTATAACTAACAAAGACATGTATAGGAACACGTAACTAAGTTAAAACATGTACAAATTCAATGAAGTTGTTTTAACCACTCCTGTGTCCTATATTCCTGTACAGAGACTTACACTATAATGTAAGTGAGATAATTTATTTTTTATCTAGGTCGTGTAGCTCTCCATGATTACCAAATTAATATACATGGTCTCTTACATGTTTATGTAGTTGACCATTTATATCTGTAGAACCTTAACTTTTCACTATAAAAGGGCAATTAAGAGGCCAAGTAGGGTATGTATAGATTATAAACACAAAAGGAGGCAAATTCCATTCCTTTTTTTAGAGTTATTGATAGTTGTGCATTAGTATGTGTTTTTCTAAGTATTTGGCATGTGTTTCTTATATAATAGGTTATTATTATGGTGTTTTAGGAATTATTTTGTGTGTTTTTGTTTACTTTGATCTTTATGGTTTTGCTTTCATGTTTGATGTTAGTTTAAAGTAAGAATTGATCAATTTTGTGTAGGAATTGAGGGTGGCCACCTTTATGATTGAGCTAGGGACCAAGAGAGGAGAAGAGAAGTGGAGAAGCTATAGAACAAGAATTCACGATCGTGGGAATGGGCTTGTTACCAATGACTATGGGAAATCCATTTAGAATGTTTCTTCAACATTAACCCAAGTGGGAAGCACAGGGATAATTCCCACGATTATGGGAACTGAAAGTAAAATGAACATTCAAGTTTCACTTGTTTTTAGGGTTTTATGACTTATCTTGTGATATATAAAGGCACAAATCCATAGGGCTAAAAAAAGTCATGAAAATTTTCCTCCTTAAGCTAAAAGACAGATTGAGAACCTAGAGGGAGGTAGAGAATCAAGATTTTCATTCAATTGGGTAAAGACAATGCCAATTCTAGATTTTCTAGATTTGGGCAAAAAAGAGGAGGAGCTTGCTTCATTTAGTTCTTATTTTATTTTTTCTCTTCTAACATCATTATTATGAATTGTTTGGTTGCTAGGGATGTTAATGACATTATGAGTGGCTAAAATGTTTTTAGGGTTTGTCGTTTGAACTATTTGTGAACCTTCAGTTGTTGATTTAATGATATAAATCTTTGTGTTATTTATTAAGCTTAAACTTTGCAACAAATTGAGAGAGTGAGGTTAGTAATTTGTGTTAAATGTACAACCAGAGTTGACGTTTAATACACCTATAGATAACAAGTTATTGATTTATTAGGAAGAGCTTTCAATATATTGATATACTACCTATAGGATAGTTTCATATCTAGTTGAATGATTAGGAAAGGATTTGCATTTTGAAGATCCCAAAGTTAATCCTAATTTATTTAACTAGTGACATTTTGTTACACCTTGAGAGAGGGTAGCTAAAATTTTAGAGAACCTTGTGTGTTGTGTTCTAAACAAAACAATTAAATTTTATCTAAACCAATTAGAGGCAAGTGCACCCCATCAACAAGTAATCCAAAACGGTAAGAACTGGATATCGTACCCAAGGGAAAATTTTCCAACATGGAAGACAATTAAATTAAACGATAAAAAATTACTTAGAAGATCTAAAATTGATTGATTTGAAAATAAAATAAAATAAAGCAAGCAGATTAAGAAAATATGAAAAATGTAAGGTATGAATTTAAAATGACCAAATTTAATCAAATGACAAAAATCAGTTAAGGTATCAGATTTCAATTGGATTAGACATTTAAAATAAAATTATAACGGTGGATTGATTTAGGAAATACTTCA
>JANZLF010000008.1:39908543-39924908 GCA_026546835.1 Erythroxylum foetidum | reverse complement strand
CTTACCAATAATTAAATAATATATATTTAGTTGATAGTAAATTAAATGATAAAAAAGAAACAGAAAATAAAAACTATTTTGTGGTTTTCATAGATTTTGAAAGCAAGAAGAAATCAACATAAATAAAAAATAATAAAAATTTAAACAAATAAAATTTTTATTAAATTTGAAAAAAAGGAAATAAAAAATATAAATAAAAACAGTTAAGCGTTTAACTTCAATGTTTTATCAAACACCCTCTTTTCTTCATAAAAATTAATTTAATTGATTCTCAAATAAACAAATCATTCATTTTGATCATGGAAAACTTACTTGGCCCTATTTTTTTACATTAAGAATCATTCCTGCTGTAATTACTCTCTTTTGCAATTTCCACACATATATAGGAGTTTGTCTAAATAATCTTTGGCCTATGTTTCTTTGTCAAGGTTCATTTTAGAAGTCAATGTACTTCTCTTTAAACAGGTGAAGGGATACTCGTTGTACATCTGTCTTCTTTTGAGAAAAGACGAACCTTTAGATGTCTTCCTTTTAAAGGGTGAAAAAAAAAACACTCTTTTATTTTACTAACGAATATGAATCCTGTACAACTATATTGCTCTTGAGTTGATCCTACTAAGTTATAATTTAAGAATTTCTTACTTAATCACACAACATGCTAAAGGCTCATGTCATTTTCACATACGAATGAATGCACTTAACTATCTTAATAACTCTTGGAAGCTCTCTAATTAACTAAAGATTCATTTGATAACTAACTTATGACTTGTTTATCCTTGTAACTTTGATTCATAACTATTAAGAACAAAAACTATTTGTTATAAATTACTCGTTAGAAATAAAAATTAATCGTCATTAACCGCGCACCAAAAGTAAAAACTAGTCATGATAAACAACAAATAGTTGTTACAAACTAGTCGTTAAAAACAAAAAAAAAAAGCTTCAAGTTTTAAAAGTATAAACCTAATCTCTTTGAAAAAACTTGAATTAATCACACTTTTACACATCTAAAAGCTCCCTTAAAAAGTAATTTAAAATCAATAGATTTTTATTTAAGATTAAAATAAAATTTCTCTTATATATGGTAGAATTATGTATTATGTCACTCCTCAAGCCAAAGACTACCTATTGGGTTTATGACATATTATGACTTAACAGTGGGATGCAAACACCTAGTCATCACCATCAAACTAAAGCTAAAATATATACCAAAACAATAGTCCAAAAATTCTTAAGGAACCAAATATAGAAAACATAGCTTTTATAATCATAATTCGAACTATCCTAATTTATATTTAATGGATTTGGTTTTAAAATCTATTAGAAATGCAAATAAATAAGAAAGCGACAACAACCATACTTAATAAATTTGATTTTAAAACCTATAAAAATACAATTAAATAAGAAAAACTATCTAGCTACAGGATCCAACTAAGTAAAGTTCGTGTCTCACATCCTTATACTCCTCCTCTATAGTCTCCTTTTTTGAGAAATAGACAAAGTCAGATATTATGTACTAATTAAGAAAAAAAATCATAACAAGACGAAAAAGAAACCATGCCCTCACTATATTATATGTAATAAACTTTACAAATGTGCGCATTTGGCATTACAATCACATTTAAAATATATATTTAGAAAATAGTTATGCATATATTATGATATCAAAAAATATGACACATACAATAATCACAAACGATGTTATGTGTCACCTTATATCTACCCAAGATAAGTATTGAATGATACATCACTAGCCAATAGAATAATATATGTCCCACTTTAGCACTAGATGATGCATTCTGTTGAATAAAATGGTAACCCCAACTTGACAGTAGATGATACGTCCTGACTAAAAAAATAGTATCTTCTCCACTCTAACACTGAATGATATGTCTTGACTAATGGAATGATACCTGTCCCATTTTGGCACCAGATGATAGGTCTTGATCAACCATCACACCCCACATATCAAGTTCATAACATATATCCGCAATGCACAATATTGACACTTAACACATAGTCATAAACAATGTTTGAAATACCATGAAGTGTCTCCATGATACCCAAAAGTTACTTAAATCACAATACCCAAAATTATAATTAATTATTACAAAATTTCACATAAATAACATGTTTAAATATCCCTGACAAATTTATAAAAATATAATTTCATCATTATATAATTCTTTACCACTAATCAAAGTTGTTAACAAGTCTATAAATGGTTTTTCCTTTGCTTCCCTTAGAATCTTTTTTTCTTGTTTCCTTTATCACATTCCAAACAAGCTTTAGTCAACCTTTTACTGCATATTACAATCGTTCTTTCCATGTCTTTTGATGAGCTAAGAAGATCTCAAAAAGTGCCTAAAAATCCAAAATATTTTGATTAAGTGTGCATAATATGTGGGTATTACAATGCACAGGTCATGCAAATGTACATAGCTATTAAATTAAAAAGCATGGGACATACAAGTGTACGTCACTATTAAAATGCATAGGTCATGCAAGTGTACGTGGCTATTAAAAAAAATGCATAGGCCATGCAAGTGTCATGAAGCTTGGAGGATTATTGGCTGTAAAGACTTGGTCTGAGTTGGTTGGATCACATCATTAGCTTGCTTGAAAATAGGTCATAGAGTAGTTATTTTATTTCATTAATTTCAACTACTTGATTGCAACTAGCTGCAGAGTCCTAATTCTTCGGGATAGGACCTATGGATTAAGGGAAGTTATTATTTTCCTTTGTATTTAAACTCTCACAAAGTGATAATAAAGACAACTTATTCCAACTAAAATATAGTGGTTTGTTCTCACCCTAAATAGAATCCTATTTCATTGCAAAAGTCTTATCTGATATGATTAGGACTTATCATTGGTATCAAAGCTACAATGGCAACCAATAAAGAGAGAATTCAAAACCTGGAAGTGGGGCTTAGAGGGCATTAAGATAATTTCAGCAGATTGGAACTCGATGTGATTGATAAGTTACATCAATTGGAAAACTCGATTAGCAAGATGGTTGAAGCGTTGCTTTCAAAGCAAGAGTCATCCTCCAACAACTGTAATGGAATTTTCCTCATTGGGCATTCTTGTAACATAAGAGAGGAATCTCGGGAAATTACTAAAGGAGGGTAGCCAATGTTCTCACCCAAATTGGCTAAACTTAAGTTTCCTAAATATTTCGGTGATGATCCAACCGAATGTTTTAACCAAGTAGACTAGTTCTTTGAATATCAACGCACCTTAGAAACACAAAAGATGTCATTTACTTCTTTTCATTTTAAGGGTGAAGCAAACCAATGGCAGAAATTGTTGCAATGAGCTTACAACGAAGAAGGAAAGAAGGTGACATAGGAAATTTTTGTTGAAAAACTATGGGCTTGTTTCGGTCCAACTTATTGTGAAGATTTTGATGAAGCTTTGTTGAAGGTAAAGCAGACTGGCCCCTTACGTGATTACCATAAGGAGTTTGAAAGGTTGGCGAACTGAGTGTAAGGATGGACTCGAAAGGCTTTGGTAGGAATATTTATGGGAGGTCTCAAGGCAGAGATGGCCAATGGCATTCAAATGTTCAAACTAAGAACATTGAGCACAAATGAGAGATGATCAAGTAAGTTGGCAGTAAAAATTCACTTGGTCGTTCAATCATCCAAGGGCTGACTCTCCTTCTCTAACAAAACTCAAAGCTACATCTCTAATGAAATGACTCACTTGGGATGAAATGCAAAATAGGAAGGCACTAGGACTTTGCTTTAATTTTGACAAAAAATTTACACCAGGCTATAGGTGTTGTAGTCCGTAACTTTTGTTGTTAGAAGACAACATTGATAATTCAGATGATAAGAAATCTCAGCCTGAGATATCTTTACATGCAATTTTGGTATGGTCAGCTTACCAAACCATAAGGGTGACGGTGAAAAGTGGGCACTATGAAATGATTGTCTTAGTTGCTAGTGGATCCACTCACAATTTCATTAATGAGAAAATGGCCAACTTATTGTAATTACTAGTGGTTCCCACCAATGTTGGACCCTAAAATTTTCTTGAAATTTTGAATTAAAAATTGACGTGAAATGAGAAATTTGTGGTGAATTATTCATGTGCAAAGAAAAAGAAAATTTAAGAATGTGAATTGATATATGAGATTAAGGTAGGTGAATTTAGCAAGTTGATGATGAGAGTGTATAAGTGTGTATACTTTTGTTATTGATGTTTATGATTAATTATTACCTAAAATGGTGTTTTGAGTTTAAATGGAATCGATAGTGAATGAATTGCTTTAAATGGAGTTGAAAAGCAAGAAATGAATAATGAAAGTGTGAAATTTTAGGGAATTGCAAGTCTGACTTTTTTAGGGATGAATAGTAACAGAGTTGACTTTTTGATGTTAAAACTTTAAAAAATTTTCTGGGTTGATTTGGGCTGAATTTGAGAAAATAATCTTCATAAAAGTTGTAGCTTCTGGTGAGAGCTTTCTATCGCCATAAAGTATGATTTTTTCGATATCGGGATTGAAAGTTATGATCTTTCAAAGTTAAGGTTATTTTGCTTTGTTTTTAAAAATGCTATTAAGGATAAGTTTGTGTGTACTATACTTTGAGGCCAATTTTGTACTGATATGGTTTTAATGAGACAAAGTGATCTACATGAAAATTGTAGCTTGTATTTCAATCTTTCCAACGCTATAAAGTATACAATTTTTGGATATAGGAATTGAAAGATGTGAATGTTGGAAGTTTGGATATTGTTTAGGTGATTTTTAACAGGGCAGAAACTTTGATTGAAAACTTGACCTACTTAGAGATAGAAATTGTCTTTAAGTGCCTCATGAAATTTTTATATTATATTTTGATCTTTCCATTGATATAAAGTATAGACTTTTTGGACCATAGAATAGGAAGTTATGATTTATGGAAGTTATGTTGCTGTTTTAGGATGGCAATTTTGGTCAGAAAAGTTGAGTAAAATTTTGACCCCTTTAGAGATGGAATTGGTTTTTGGGTCCAAATTTGAAAATTTTGGAGCTATGGATCAAAAGGTACGAGCCTCGGTGACCAGCTCGCGAGGGCGACCAGTCCTCTTTCATTCTTTTTGCTTCAAACTTTTCCGTCCGACATCCGATTGACCTGATTTTTAAAGCATTGGATTCAGAATACATCCCTTTTTCTCTACATGAAAATTTGTGATTTTTGAGATTAAAGTGAAAAAAAATTGATTGAATCAAAGAGAGAGGATTGGTTAAAGTGTTTGAGTTGGATAAGTTTCTGAACATTGTTCAGTATTTTGGAAAATTATTGACCAGTAAAGATCCAATTGAGTTAATTCTTGTTTATAAATAAACTAGAGACATGGGGCTATAAGTCATATGAAGGAATCGAATTTCAATTTAGTCCTTAAGATTTTCAATTTCTGAATTGAAGTTGGGTTTAATATTCAGTCTTGGATTAGTAAGAACTGAAAGTGTTTAGGCCATAAATTTAGCTCTAGTCATCCAAATGAGGTGATTCTTGATTTGGATTAAACTAGAGAGATAAGGGTAAAAATTGTTTGAAGAAATTGAGTTTCAATTTAGTCCCTAATAATATCAATTTTTGGATGGAATTAAATCGCTGAAAAATGTTTTAGCATAAGAATAGTCCGAAATGTTTGAGATGTAACTTTTCGAGTAGTGAACTAAATTGAATGATTTTGGTGAAGTTATGAAATTGAGACTATAAGGAACATTTCTCTAGAAGGAAGTTTTAGCAAATTCCTTCAATTTGATGATTTGAAAAATATCCTAATTTAAGCATGATTTAATTGATCTTTTGAGACTTTGATTTATTTTATGATTTTTGAGGAAATAAATTAGCATGTTAATGTGAATAATTAGCATATTAATTTGAGTAAGATCATATGGCATAGGTTGATTGGATTAAATAAAATTAAAGTATTGAAAATGCTTTAGGGGCAAATTTGGAAGATCACTTAAGTTTTTAAGTTATAAGGCTTTTAAGGAAGGGCAAATTGGTCATTTTGCATTCATTAAAGACAAGTAATGTGGGCTGTCATTTAAAAAGGAAGAAATGCACGAAAATGAGGAAGAAAAGAAGGAAAAGAAAAGAAAGAATAGAGAGAAGAGAGGAAATGACTTCGGTGGAGAAGAGAAAGGGGAAAGAAGAAAGAAATTAGGGTTCGAATTTTTGTAAGCTTCAACAGAGATTTTGAAGTTGATGCAATAGGGAAAAATGAAGAGGAGCACAAGAGTTTTTTTTTTCAAGCGAAAAAATTTCGAATTTGGGTGAAGGATTAAGGTTAGAGAAAAATTTTAGTTGTTGGATTATGATAAAATTATAATTTAGATAGCTTGAGGATTGAATGGGTTTGTGATTTCTAAGTTGAATTTTGGCGCTTGTATGTGATGAATTGTTTAATTTTAGATTTTCATGAATTAGGGAATTTTTTCCTTAAGAAGGAAATTAAGAGATGAAATGGAGAAAGAGAAGCTTTGGACAAGAAATTAAGCATGGAAATGAGGTGGGTACCATGTTTATGATTTGAATTACAAGCCAATTGTATGTTTTCGAAAAATCAAGAAAAGAAAATGTTTTAAAATGATTTGAAAAATTGTTACAATGATTATATTTATTGTTTTGAATGATTTGATAAAATTGATGCAATTGAATGTTTGTTTGATTGATTTGAAAATATTGCTAAAATTGTTGCTTTCTTTGTGTTTGAATGATTGAAAATTGTTATGCGAATTTTGGTTCAATTTGTGAATGACATTGTGTTTAAATATGTCATGATTATGAAAACTAAGCTTTCGAAAAGTGCCTATGGGTAATTCTATTTTCAAGTGTGAATTGTCTGTTATGTGGGTTTGATTAGGTCTTATAAGATGGTCAAGTGCACTTGTCCTGCCCGCTAGCGGCATTGGAGTTCCTTTTAGACTCCCATAAGTTCACGACTACACTTGACCACTATGCGGGAAGATGTAGTACGTTCTGTTCACGGCTACACAGGACCGCTATGCAGGAATGTGTAGTACGTTATGTTTTCTGGATCGACCCAAACCAATTTCTGATGTGTTTATGTGCCTTTGTTTTGGTTATGCTGCATACATGATTTAAAAACTGTTTATGAATGTTTTGAAAAGTTGAGAATTTTTTAGAAATAAGTATTTGATAAATGCCTACTATGAAATTTCTATAAAATGGCAAAAGTTTTGAAAAATGATTTTTGCTTATTTTTTTGGTTATAAACATGTTATCCACGGGCTGTAAAGCTCACCCACCCGCCCCTTCCCCCCTTTCATTCCCATCTCCAAGTATCAAGAAGGAGATTGGATTAAAGAAAGTCAAGACATCTGTGTGTTTATGTATATGATGTATTTGAAGTTAAATAGTTATAAAAATGAGAGCTTAGACTTATGTTGAGTATTTTGGAGATTTTTGTATCTTTGTATTTTGGTTTGTGAAATGGATGTTGTATTTGTGGCTTGAAAATGCCACTATTATTTAGTAATGCATTTAGTTTAGAATGATGTAAATGATTTATGAATTTGTATAAGGACTTGAATTATGGAATTGTGTATGATGAATTATGGTTTGGTATAAAATTGTGTAATGATTATGATTGATCGTGATATGGATTCCGGACAGGAGGTCCGATGACTATGATGATTGAGCTGAATTATTGAAGTGCTATGGGTATATATGTGTTTGTTTGCATTTGGATTCCGGACAGGAGGTCCGATGATTGTGTGGATTGGTTTGATATATAGAAGTGCTCCTTGTTTTTAAATTGATGATGTATAGACATGTGTGAGTTTTGATGGTTAAAGAAAGATAAGATTTTTTTTAAATGATGAATTTGAAGAATGAAATGAATTGAGCTTGTGGAATTGATAAATTCCATTGAGAAATTTGTATTGCTTTGAATGATGAAAAACAAAATTATACCGTTTCGAATAGGGATAGACCAAGTGTGTCGTATGGTTTCCAACATTTTGTTTTCTAAGGTACGCATTTCGGATGTCGGAATTTGTCCTTCAGTTAGATTGAAGCCATTTGATTTCCTTTGGTTTCCGCACGCTTTTGATCCGATTTGTTTTTCATTTGCTTTTAGCCCACTTTTGCTTTGTGATCCGCTTTGTCCGCCTTTTGATTTGTTTCCATTGTATGTTTTGAGCAAGAGTATAAGTTTTGTTCTTTCAGGTTTAGATTTCCTTCGTTTACTTCTGCACACGTTTTCTTTGATTCGTTTACATTTTATGCGGTTAGGTTTCGGTCCCAACATGAACCCTAACTTTCCAATAACACAAGATCATCCACATTGCAAGGTTGTGAGGTTAGGTTTCTTATGGAAAGAGGAAGAGACGACAAAATAGAAGTAGTAACGGGTACAGGAAAGCAAGGTTTAACTTTGGTGAAGGTTTGATGAAAAACTCTGTATAAAAGAACAAGCCTAAAGAAGACATATACGAAGAAGATATTTCTAAGACAAGACAAACAGTAGCTGGATCTTTCAAGTTTAAAAGAACGTGTGTTTAAGAATTGGACACTTGTCCAAATTCTAAGGTTTTAACTAGTTTCCTAACTAACTAGTTCTTATTGAATTAGTTTCCTAACTCTCATCCTTTCATTCCAATTACCTCCAAAGTTCAATGTCATCTTCTCACGAGTTTCTTCAATATCATTATGCTTGCTTCTATTTTCCCTACATCAATTACTTTCCAGGTAGCATTTTCCCTAGTACAATAATACCCAATATTTTCAAACATTATTTCTAAAATTCACCAAAATTTAAAATTATCAAATACAGTCACTAATTAAATTTTTAGTACACATAAACCACAATTCTCAATAAAATAACCTTTCACATATATATAAGTCAATTATACCCAGAATGTCAATGAATACATGTACAATCATTTTAATTTGTACAAAAATTTAAATTCACATGTACGTATGCTAACAATGTGTATGAGCATGAAAAATGCATTTATCTTAATCTCTCATTGATCTCACATGTATTATATTTTTGAATTTTAACTCTTAATATGGGAACGAGATATTACATAATGAGTCTCACATAAAGAATGACTTAAAGAGAGTAAAGATATTTTAATCAAATTGGACTTAACTGTAAAGTTTGTAATACTTTATGAATAAATCTGAGATATTTAATAAATAAAAATCAATATGAAAAATTAGATCTTATTTAGGTATAATTGATATTTAATTAAAATTATTTGTAATTTTAATTAAGTTCAACTGAAATGTTCAAAAGTTTATTATAAATATGCTTAAGCTCTAATGAAGCTAACACTTTTTGCTTATCCCTCTTCGTAAGAATAACAAAATTCCATCATCTTGTTATATGGATACTGTTAGAAGTCAGACACTTGTGTAACTACGATGGTTGAAATGGATAAGTTTTGAGATCAGTTTGAGGGATATAACAAGAATATGATGAAGCTTAGAAATACAGTATGAATTAAGATTTATATTTTATTATGATTTAATTATTAATCATTTTATAGAATTAAAGTGATCTTGATTTTTAGAAAATCAAAATACAAAAAAATTTTGTAATTATTCAGCTATAGTTAGAATAAAATCTCGTCTCGATTTCCTAATAAAGTATTCAGAAATAAGTTTAGTTCAATATTACTTGAAAAATCAAACCAAAAGGTTATCCGGTTCATTTGTAAATATGTTAAGCACCAAGCCTCAAGTTTAATTCAACGCTAATAGCAGCTCTAATGATTTACTCGAATAGCTCAATTTTAGTGGAGGATATGAAAATTATAAGGAGCTTGATAGTGGTTATTAGTAATTTACCACAATCGGTAATATCATTTAAGAGGCAAACACTATTCTATGTTGTTAGAAAAATGCTGAGGCATCAAATTGAAATTTTCAAATGTAAAAATATTCTAAATTATGTACAAGGTTATCAAAAATTAAATGCTGAGGCATCAAATTGAAATTTTCAAATGTAAAAATATTCTAAATTATGTACAAGGTTATCAAAAATTCAAGTTAAAGCACATATACAATTACACTAATACTTATTTTAAATAAGAAAATGTGGATAATATTGATCAATAATTTGTTTCATTATGCATTGTCCACTCGTTATTATATCTGTATCGTATTACACAAAATTTAAATAGATAAAGGATTATTAGGGATCAATAGTAGTTAACCTTAATCAGATTTAAATATTACAAATCTTCAAAATCAATTGATAGCTTTCCAATAACATAAGATCATCCACATTCCAAGGTTGTAGGGTTAGGTTTCTTATGGAAAAAGGAAGAGACGACAAAATGGAAATAGTAACTGATACTGGAAAGCAAGGTTTAACTTTGGTGAAAGTTTGATGAAAAACTCTGTATAAAAGAATAAGCTTAAAGAAGACATATACGAAGAAGATATTTTTAAGACAAGACAAACAGTAGCTGGATCTTTCAAGTTTAAAAGAACGTGTGTTTAAGAATTGGACACTTGTCCAAATTCTAAGGCTTTAACTAGTTTCCTAACTAACTAGTTCTTATTGAACTAGTTCCCTAACTCTCATCCTTTAATTCCAATTACCTCCAAAGTTCAACGTCATCTTCTCACGAGTTTCTTCAATATCATTATGCTCACTTCTATTTTCCCTACATCAATTTACTTTCCAAGTAGCATTTTTCCTAGTACAATAATACCCAACATCTTCAGACATTATTTCTAAAATTCACCAAAATTCAAAATTAACAAATACACTCACCAATTAAATTTTTAGTACACATAAACCACAATTTTCAATAAAATCACCTTTCACATATATATAAGTCAATTATACACAGAATGTCAATGAATATATGTACAATCATTTTAATTTGTGTAAAAATTCAAATTCATGTATGCGTATGCTAACAATATGCATAAGCATGAAAAATGCATTTTTCTTAATCTCTCATTGACCTCACATTTATTATATTTTTGGATTCTAACTCTTAATATGGGAATGAGATATTACATAATGAGTCTTATATAAAGAATGAGTTGAAGAGAGTAAAGATATTTTAATCAAATTGGACTTAACTATAAAGTTTGTAATACTTTATGATTAAATATGAGATATTTAATAAATAAAAATTAATATGAAATATTAGATCTTATTTGGGTATAATTGATACTTAATTAAATTTATTTATAATTTTAATTAAGTTCAATTGAAATGTTCAAAAGTTTATTGTAAATATGCTTAAGCTCTAATGAAGCTAACACTTTTTGCTTAACCCTCTTTGTAAGAATGATGAAATTCTCTCTTCTTATTATATAGATACTGTTAGAGGTCAGATACTTATGTAACTACGATGATTAAAATTGATAGATTTTGAGATCAGTTTGAGGAATATAACAAGAATATGACGAAGCTTAGAAATACCATATGAATTAAGATTTAAATTAAGATTTAATTGTTAATCATTTTATAGAATTAAAGTGATCCTAATTTTTAAAAAATCAAAATACAAAAATTTTTGTAATTATTCAGCTATAGTTAGAATCGAATCTCGTCTCGATTTCCTAATAAAGTATTCATAAACAAGTTTAGTTCAATATTATTTGAAAAATCAAACTAGAAGGTTATCCGGTTCATTTGTAAATATGTTAAGCACCAAGCCTCAAGTTTAATTCAACGCTAATAGCTGCTCTAATGATTTACTCGAATAGCTCAATGTTAGTGGAGGATATGAAAATTATAAGGAGCTTGATAGTGGTACCCTAATCGGTAATATCATTTAAGAGGCAAACACTATTTTATGTTGTTAGAAAAATGTTGAGGCGTCAAATTGAAATTTTCAAATGTAAAAATGTTATAAATTATGTGCAAGTTTATCTAAAAATTCAAGTTAAAGCACATATACATTTACCCTAATACTTATTTTAAATAAGAAAATGTGGATAATATTGCTCAATAATTTGTTTCATTATGCATTGTCCACTCGTTATTATATCTTTATCGTATTACATGAAATTTAAATCGAAAAAGGATTATTAGGGATCAATGGTAGTGAACCTTGATCAGATTTAAATATTACAAATCTCATCAAACATATTTAATAACTAAAGGAGTTTTAAAAGAATAACATGTTCAAATTTAATTGGATTATTACGGGGCAAAAATGACAAAATAAGATGTAGTAGGTAGGAACTTAATTTTACATCCCCTCAATTCGCTATTTCAGCTACACAATAGCTTCTATTGAACTCATATTCTATAGCTCCACTTTCAAACATCCAAGTTGTCCCCTACTCAACCACTTAGTGCTACGCACCCACTGCATTGTGGGACCCTTCCTTTATCCTGTGCTACCAACCCATATGACAATAGAACAGTGGCTTCTTGACCATAAAATTAGAGAATTATTTGTGAAACAGAGGAATTTTCCAATAAAATCTGAATCATTAACATTGACAATAGCACGTAGCGATGAACCCAATATGACCATCTGAAATATCCTTGTTCACAACTCGACTGATGGCGGATAACATCAGGAATCAATTCAGAAGAAGAAAAAAAACATCACCAATATTTCATTGAGCATTCTGTTGTGATGGATAATCGCCAAGTTGCTTCATATTCCAACTTTCATGAGGAGCTACATGTTGATGGCAAGGAGTATATTGCTGCAAAAATTCCAACTTAGAGTTTAGTTCCACAATAAATTCATCAATCACAAGTAATAACGTTCCCTTGAAGGAACCCAAATAAGAGTTTAGCATATTTGCATTATTCATTCACGTCTCTAATCCATCCATATAAATAAGAGTTATTTTAAAATATCCAGCTGATTTTATGGATTTAATTGAATTTTCAAGATCTTTAGATGTCAAATTGTTTGTGTTAAAGGGTATTGAGGTTTATTTGAGCTTCGTACTTTTAACATTCTCACAAAACAGACATTAGGCTGCCAATGAAAGTTTTGACATGGAACGTTCTTCTATTAAAGTGCCAATGCCAATGGGCTTTAGTTTCAGAATCTGTTTCTAGTTCGTAACTTCATTAAACTAGCTGAGTGCAATCCCTTGGTAGAAAACAAGCCACCTTCGTTTGATCACCTCAAGAAGAACTTATGACCTTAAGCAAGTCATTTCTTGAAAATTTAAGGGAAAGCAAACCACATTCAATTTCCTAGATGCAATCGGAATCAGGTCTTGCAGTTGCACATTCTTTTGCTTTTATTATCTTCTATTCTATGCCTAAGCATCATTTAATTGACAAGGTTTAACAGTACCTCCATCTTGTCCAAAAGTTCTTTGGCTGTTGAAGCAGAGACAAGTATATGTCGAGCACCAGGTTTGATAAAACCTTCTTCTACGCCATTGTCAAACAATGCGAGCAAGTTATTATAGTAACCATCAACATTCAATACACCAACCTGTAAAAAGTAACATCCAGTTACAACATGAACTGCTAGGATGCTTGACTAACGTGTTCAAGAACAATATCGGCTGGTTACCGATTTCTTGTGAATTCCTAGCTGCGACCATGTAATCATTTCCAGTAGCTCTTCCATTGTTCCATATCCACCTGACAGTCAATCAAGCACTACCACGAGTAAGCAAGAAAGGTAGCCAAGCCAAAGAAAGGATCTCTTAAGAAACAAAACGTATATCCATTGATTCTTTAACAAGGAGAGATGCACTAATTGCCAATTTTCATTACCAGGAAGAGCAATAAACGCATCGGCTTCTCTGGCCATAGCAGCTTTACGCTCATGCATATCTGAAACACTTCTAACTTCTCCAACAGTTTCACCAGATATCTGTCCATTCCTCCAAAAAATATTTATGTATGAATGATTTGTTCCAATGTAATCATAACTCAACTATATAGCTACCCCTACTAGACAATCATATTGCTTTATGAACCAGATTTGGAAAAGCAATTACTGTAGCATATGAGGATTCAACAGAAAAGGAAAATAATTTCAGTTTCATAAACTGCAGCACTGAAAGCAAAATTTTCTAAACACGTGGATGCTGCGGACTGCAAACTTAAAGATGAATAAATCTCATACATGCGCTACCTTGTTAGTGGACTGCTGGTCCCAAGGATTGGGTAAGTGGAGAAAAAGCTCAAAGGAAGCAGCACATTATTATACTAATGCAACATGATAGACTGTTTCATGGGTTAAGCAAAAGGGTACCTCAAGAGGCATCAGCGCTTTTGGGATGACCCTGCATTTGAAGAGAAATCATATATCAACAAAGTATCATATTCAACTGAGTGACGCACCTTGCTGGTATCAACAACTGCTCAAGCACAGAAGAACTTAGATTAACTTGTATATCAAAGCTAGCTCTTAGTTACCCAAGAACATGGCATCCTCCATCATATACTTTCTGAGAAATCAAACCCATCAATCCAAAACTTCCTCCCCCGTAGACCAAGTCTATTTTCCTCTTTACCTACAATGATAAGCCATTGTCAACAAAAAGTCAATTTGAGCAAACTAAACACAGGGACAAGACCTCAAGAAACAGTTCATTTCCTCGTATAGCTCAAATCCATCCCAACATCTAAAAGCACAGTTCTAAAAAATTTACATCAGTGTTTTACGGTGATGAGCCATCAGAGGATACGAAGGTCATACTGGTTAGCAGCAATACAACGGAATTTGGTGCACCACATGTCACATCCAGAACTTTAACCACGTAGATAAGAATGAGACATAAAAGTTGACTCTCACGAGCGGTATCAGAAACGAAGTGGGTCTCCGTTATGGAGTTGAATTATTTACATCAAACACCGAATATACAGCTCAGAGAGGACATGAATAATGTCCAAGTTTTGGAAAAAGAGGACGCGGCCCGTATGTGATAGGATAAAATGAAACAAAACAAACCAGTTCGTCGCCCAATTCAAGAGCAGCATCGCTGAAGACTTGTCTTCGTCCAGAGTTACTCCCACAAAAAACGCAGACCTTGTTGAACTTACTCTTTATATTGCCTTCTTCCATCCACAAGCTCCGATAATCGCCCTTTAAACAATCTTTAAAATCCTCAATTCAATCTCAAACCTTTTGGGATGAAGACAATATAGAGAGATATGTGACGACAAATAATAAGAACAGACAAAAAGAAAGCAAATACGCAAAGTTATTGAGATAACATTGGTTATGGCTGCCAAAACAGGGGAAATCAACAAATAGGATAGCAAAGAAAAGGAAAAGAAATATGGGTTTTGATTTTGAAACGAAGAATAATAAGAGCTAGACACATCGAAATCGAAGGGTCTACTCTACTTCTTATATGAACATATTATACACATGAGAAGCCCACAAGCTCCATCGCCTTTCTAATCTAACGTCCCCATGTCGGCCTTTATTACTAGTTTTAAACAAATATTTTAACGATTACGTGTAGACTTCGTAGGGTCAAATGTAGAAATCCCATTGCAATTTTGTTGGCACGTAAATAACAGCTTTGAGCAAGTTTATGAGAGGAAGAGGAGACTTATCCTTTTCAACTTTAACCCACCAAAAATAAAATCCAGTATTACGTTCTATACGTAGTTTAAGTTTAATTTAATCGTATTATTTTATTACAATTAATTAAAAAATAAAATTTTAATTATATAAAGTAAAAATATATAAAGTTAATTTAAAATATGACGATCTAAATATTTAATTTTTTAAAATTTTAAATAGTTCAGTACATCATTGAGTTTCAAATAACCCCATCTTTATATATATATATATGTATATATATATATTAAAAATAAAGATATTTAATTTTTTAAAATTTTGAAAAACCCAATGCATTACTGGGCTCCATCTACCTCCGTCTATTTTATAGACTCTTACGCAGATAGAAGTTTGTAAAATATATCCCAAAGTTCACATCCATATATATTAGAAATTTTTAAAAAGGAAATACAATATGAGCAAACAATTTGAAGTCACACTAATCCCAAGTTGAAATAGATTAATAAGTTTGAGTTTGGTTTCAAACTTGATCCTTGAAAAATACATTTGAACTAAAGTTGGATTGAGTTCAATACGCTTCTTAACTCTGGTGCTCCTTCCAATTTCCCATAACTTCTTTCTTTTACACATTGGTGTCTTAGTCCTTATTCATATGTTTTTCCTCAGATCGTCCATTCTGTTGTGTCCTAGAAAGCTCGAAGGGCTTTCCTATTATTTCTTAAATCTTGACCTACCTCCTTTTAACTTTTTTTTTACTCCCTCTCATTTATAATAAGAGTTATTTTATATATATATTAATTATTTAAAATAAGTGATATTCTTGACTTTGTATGCATGTTTATAACTTTTCTTTCAAAATTAACCTTTCATTTCTCTCTCATCTTAATTATACA
>JANZLF010000008.1:39864718-39892187 GCA_026546835.1 Erythroxylum foetidum | reverse complement strand
CAGGGAACTGGTCTTGATAGAGGGATTTTACCTGCCATGTGAGCAGTAGCAGTAATAGTGGATTCCTTGTTCAAAAGATTGAGGATCTGCTGGTATTGCTCAGCAGTGAAGGTAGGAGCAGCTTGAACAGAGGAAGAAACAGATTGAGGCATTGGAGCAGAAGCAGAGATAGGAGAAGAAGCTCTTTCTTCAAGATCATCAGAGATAGTAACATTGTTTGCAACAGCCTTTTTGTTTTTGGTGAATTTAAAGTTTGCTGGAAAACCTGTGATACGATAGCAAGAGGAAATATGATGCCCTGGCAAATGACAGTGAGAACAAGTGCTAGCATATTTCTTCTTCTTAGAAGTATAGGAATAAAGTGTTGTTGGTTCTGAAGGGAGATCCACAGTGGTGGCAATCTGTCGTTGAGATTCATCCTTTAAAATCATGGAGTAAGCCTGATTAACAGAAGGAAGGGGACTCATGAGAAGCATTTGGCTGCGAGCATTAGCAAATGAATCACTAAGACCCATAAGAAATTGAAACAGGCATTGTTGTGTTTGATGTTGAGTGTGTTGCTTTGCTTGCTCACAGTTACAAGAGGAGAGTGGAACGAGCACATCATACTCATCCCAGAGAAGTCGAAGCTTGGTAAAATAATCAGATACAGTCGAGGTACCTTGGATCTGAGAGGCAATATCACGATGTAGTTGATAAATCCTTGAGCCATCAACCTTATCGAACCTTTCTTTCAAATCGCTCCAGACAACAGCAGCGTTGGAGGCAAACACGATATCGACTGATAGTTGAGGACTAACAGTGTTAATAATCCATGATAAGACCAAAGCATTGCAACGATCTCACTGAGCATGGTAGGTAGATGTGAGATTAGATCGAGAGAAGGTGCCATCAACAAAACCCAGTTTGTTTTTGGCAAGAAGAGCGATTTGCATCAACCGGCTCCAAAGACAGTAAGTCTCCGGACCGGTGAGCTGATGTGAGACGAGGACAGTGCTTGGAGCATCAGATGGATGAAGAAAAAGCGGGTTGGAGAAATCAACGGTGATGGGAGTTTGAGTCACTGTTTCAGAATCTGAGGAAGAAGAGGTAACCATCATGAAAAATCAGAACGATGATTGGGAAAAATGAAAGATGATCGGAGAGGGAGATAAAGAGGAACGAAAAAGGTGGGTTGAAATTAGGGCTCTGATACCATGTTGAGAAAATAACAAAAGGGAAAGTGACCGAAATATGATGTTTATTGAATGAATCATTCACTGTACAATGGTTAGCTTATATACAGCTTGGCGTAACAAACTACAAAATTAACTCTATAACTAATTACACAATTAGTTATCCACAGTAACAAATATAACTACTTACAGCTAATATTTCTACACTCTCTTAAAGCCAAGAACAAGCTGGGATTCGTAACCGAAGAAACCAGAAAACCAGAAGGAAACATCACTCTAATGAAGAAATGGATCACTGCTGACAACATGGTCATTGCTTGGCTTTTAAATGCCACAATAAAAGAGATTCGCGACTCCTTCATGGTTGTCACCACGGCACGAGATCTATGGGAGGAGCTAAGAAGCCGATACGGTGAGAGCAGTGGTCCTCACCTGTACCAGTTAATGCAGGAACTCAACAACCTACGGCAAGGTAACGATACCGTAACACAGTATTTTTCAAAACTAAAAAAGTTATGGAATGATGTGGATAGTTTAATGCCCATGAAGAGATGTGTGTGTGATGCTGCGGATCACAATAGGGAAGTAACAGATACAAATAAACTGATGGACTTTATGATGGGTTTAAGGGAAGAATTTTCCACTGTAGTCAGTCAAATTATGTTGTTGGAACCATTACCACCTGTTAGTAAAGCTTTCTCCATGATCGTTACTGTTGAAAAACAGAGGAATATTAACAATATGTCAAAAGGTGTAAGTAACATGAATATTGCTCTGTTAGCAACTCCTACTGTGCACAGTGGTTCAACAACTGATAAACGATAGCATTGGAGTAAAGATGGCGGAAACAAAAGAGTGTTTGTTAAAAAAGACGAAAAGGTATGCAGCTATTGTCATGAAACATGACATCTCAGGGAACCATGTTTTAAGCTGCACGGGATACCAGAATGGTATAAAGAACTTCAACGCAAAAAGGGAAAGGGTATATTTGGAGGAGCAACAGTCCTAGACAGTCCAATTAACGAAGGTCAAGAAACGCAGGAGAACTAAATGGATGTTGCCACGCTTGCAAAACAAGTGCAGGAACTTATGCAAATCATCAAAGGTAACCAAGTCGCTAAAGCACATCATGTCGCTTACAACAACTGTGCAGGTAACTCTCCTACCCCTAATGGTTCATTTTGCAGTAGCGACAAATATGATAGTGATTCATGGATAGTAGATTCGGGGGCCTCTACGCATATGTGCTCAAAACCTAGCTTATTAGAACATTTCACAACAGGACATACCAAACCAGTAATTCTACCCGATGGTTCCTATAGAAATGTTACTGCTGTTGGGAAAATAACTTTGCACCCAACACTGACTCTTTCCAATACCTTATGTGTACCGACTTTTAACCACAACTTAATGTCTGTTCATAAACTTGCCACCGAAAATAACTTGATAGCCATTTTTGCTGATAACAAAGTTTTTTTACAGGACCCATGGAGTGACGACATTGTGGCGATAGTCGAAGCGGAAGGAGGTATTTACCGTCTTACTACCCAAAATTTTACAGCCGGATTAAAAGGCCCATCCCTCAAGTTTTATGTAAACCAATCATTTGCTAATTTTGTATCCGATGATTATACTTTGTGGCATCATCGATTAGGACACGTATCTTCAAGTAAACTTTTGCACGTACCAATTTCTATTTCAAAAACTCCTCCTAATTTTTGTTGTGACGTTTGCCCTCTTGCCAAACAAGAAAGAAAACCTTTTTCAAGACACAAAATTATCGCTACCAAACCCTTTGAACTACTACACATTGATGTTTGGGGCCCATACAATACTCCAAACATCGATGGCTCAAGATTTTTCCTTACCATCGTTGATGAATTTTCACGTGCTACATGGACTTACTTACTCAATAGTAAGGCCCATGTACACGATGTACTCACAATCTTTCTCAACATGATTGAGACCCAGTTCTCATTAAAACCTTTATCCATAAGAACTGATAATGGCACCGAATTCACAAACCAATCTTGCCAAAATTTGTTTTATCAAAAAGGCATCATTCACCAAAAATCCTGCGTCTACACACCACAACAAAATGGTGTTGTGGAACGTAAACATAAACACCTTTTACAAAATACCCGGGCGCTTATTTTTCAAGCCAAGCTACCTACAATGTTTTGGGGGGAAGCTCTCCTAACGGCTACTTTTTTAATCAATCGTTTACCCACTAAAATACTCGCTTGGATGAGCCCATTTGAGAAACTCTACGCAAAAAAACCAACTTATGAACATTTACGCACATTTGGATGCCTTTGTTTTTCAACCAACACCAAACCTTTTAAAGACAAACTTGAACCACGTGCATCAAAATGTATTTTCATTGGTTACGTGTCTGGTCAAAAGGGATACAAATTATTTGAGTTGGATTCCAAAAAAATCATTATCTCAAGAGATGTCACATTTCGTGAACATCTATTTCCCTACCAAAACACACCTACCCCACCTCAGGCCAACCACCCAAATCAGCCCACAGATCAACCTCTCTTTTCTCCTCAGCCCATTTTTCCTACCTATGCAACGCCTAACACTCTTAAACCCACAGGGCCCACTACTACTTCACCCATTTTACCCACATCTGACCCATCTCCTAACATTACCCTACCCGATACAACCTTAATCCCCAGCCACCCTCCCACTTTACCTTCTTCTTCTTCAACTTTCCCACGCACCAGCACACGTATACGCACCAGACCTAAATACCTCGACCATTATGTCTCCTTAGCCACCACTGACGCTTCGACTACCACTACCAATGGCTTGTCACTCTCCTCGGGTAAACTCGACATTCCCTCTCCTTCCTTTCCCGTTTTTTTTTCCACTTACCTGTCGTTTATGGACAATGTTTCTAGTGACCATGAACCACTGTCATATGAAGCAGCTCGAAATGACCCATTATGGGTAGGTCCAATGCAAGCCGAATTAGCAGCTTTGGAGGCCAATGACACTTGGGTCGCCTCCGATCTACCGCAGGGGAAACGCCCATTAGATACAAAATGGGTATACAAAATTAAACGCAACCTAGATGGCTCCGTAGAACGACGGAAAGCACGACTTGTTGTTAAGGGCTTCAACCAACGCGCCGGCATTGACTATTCCGATGTGTTTTCACCGGTCGCCAAAGTTACAACGATTAGATTATTTTTTGCCATTGCTGCTGCCAAGTGTTGGTCACTCCATCATATTGACGTTAACAACGCTTTTTTGCATGGTTGCATCGATGAAGAAATCTATCTCCGACCTCCTCAGGGTTATGATAAAATCCAGGATGGCCAAGTCTGTCGCCTACAGAAATCAATCTATGGCCTAAAACAAGCTGGTAGACAATGGAACAAAGCTCTCTCTCAATCTCTTATCGACTATGGGTTTGTTCAGGCCACATCCGATTACTGTCTGTTTACCAAAGGTATCGGTTCATCCTTCCTCGCAATTATTATCTATGTGGATGATCTGCTAATCTTGGGTCCTGATGAATCTCGAATTGTTGATGTTAAAGCATATTTGGACATTAAGTTCACTATTAAAGACTTCGGATACGTGAAATTTTTTGTGGGTGTTGAGGTTGCTCGTTCTATTGATGGTCTTTACTTATCTCAGTCTAAATACATCTCTGATATTTTATGTGATGCTGGCTTGGAGGACATTCAAACCGCCACAACCCTAATCCCACTTGGGACAAGGTTGTCATGTGACGAAGGGGCTCTTTTACCATCTCCTGACAAATATTGACGGTTGGTGGGTCAGTTGCTCTATCTCAGTTTTACTCGTCCTGATTTATCTTTCGCAGTTCAATATCTCAGTCAATTTAACACTGAACCAAGGCAACCACATTGGGACACACTCATCCATGTTTTACGATACACTAAAGGCACACGACATCGTCGTCTTTTTTACCCTGTTCAAGATCATCTTTCCCTTTAAGCTTTTTCTGATTCTGACTGGGCTGGGTGTCTATTCTCCCGCAAATCTCTAACTGGCTATTGTATCTTCTTGGGTCGGTCACTGATTTCCTGGAAGACTAAAAAGCAGTCCACCGTTAGTCGTTCGTCCGCCGAAGCTGAGTACAGAAGCATGTCTAGCACAGTTTGTGAACTCCGGTGGATTTCCTATTTGTTAAAGGATTTACAGGTTCCGTCTACATCCCCGTTTACTTTGCATTGCGACAACAAAGCAGCAATTCATATATCTGAAAATCCTGTCTTTCACGAGCGTACAAAACATCTAGAAATCGACTGTCATCTCGTACGCAATGCTGTTACCGAAGGCTTCATCGTTACTGCACACGTTCCTTCAACACACCAATTGGCCGACAGTTTTACCAAGGCTCTCTCTGCAGAAACCATTCGTCTAGCCAGTGCCAAGTTGGGTCTCGTCGACTTCCCAACTTGAGGGGGGGATGTTGGTAGTCCGTAAACATCAAGTGGTCCCTATTTTACACCACATCAGATTACACCCTTTCTAACAAACTCTGTACGTAGCACTAGCTAAGTAGCGTACCCACGCATCATCTCTGTACATAACTAATAACAGAATTCGTTAGCTGCATGTATATATATATACAACTTGTACAGTGCATTTCAGTAGCAATATATGAAAATGATATTTTGCTCATCTCTTCTTTTCCCATTCATTGGTTAACGGTGAAGATACAAAAGCAAAGTTTTGCAAAATCATACTCGGACTGCCTGACCTAATCTGACTTATTTATGTTTTTAGTTTTTTAAAGATATATGTTTTTTAAAAAATATTGAATGCCAATTTTTAAATTAAATTTTGATAAAATTAAAATAAAATAAATGATGTCACCGTACGTCTTTATACTAGCATTACAAAACATTGATTGAACCGTAATGATTATTTATGAGAATGAGTTAAATCCATCATTGGCTTAATTTGACACGACTCTCTTCTCTTACAAGATGACTTGAGCACGGTTCAAAGTCTTAAGTTTGATTTCGCTCAAACCGTCTAAAATGACATTGTTTTGGAGATTTTTTTAAAAGTGATATTATATTTATTTTATTTTATTTCAAATTTACATATCACAATGACATCATTTTAAAAAGAGTTGAATTGGGCCTTAGTTTGGTCCATAATCTTTTACATGACATAAAGTCCAATCAATTTAAATAAAATTCGATCGAGCCAACATGACTGTATAAAAATAACGACACTAATGCTATTTTCTAAGGTTATGTTTAGTTGTACGTAAGGTTTTTAATGAAATAAAATTGTTTATAATAGAATATAATATAAAGGATGTAATATTAGAAAATTATTGTTTGGTAGAGATAGAAGAAAATTGTTTAGAAGAATAGTTTATAATTTAATATAGTAAAATGTTGTTTATCATTTTACATTCCATTATAAATCTGCTAAATCGAAGACTTATTTTTATTGTTTAGAATGGAATGAGATGTAATCCTTATTTGGTAAATGGCTTATTCGCCATTTTTTGACAGATTGAAAGGTTTTAGTTATGTGACCATATTAAACCGTTGATAATTATGTTTGGTAATTAGCTGAATAAGTTGACAAATTGAACTCAATTTACTGATTTTGAAAATGTTACTATAAGGAGTGTTTTCCTCTAGTGACTGAGAAATTAAGGAACTAAAAAACTATCATATCCAAAATGTATTACAAATTACTCAAAGAGATAGAAATAGAGATAGGGATAGAGATAAAGAAATAGATAGAAATATAAATTTGATTTAATTTATACAAAATTTTAAAAGTTAATCATTAAATTAAAAATTTAAAATATGTATATGAAATTAAAATTTTCCAAAAGTACATACTTTTAAGTTTGTTATCATTAATTGTATTACATTAATTACTTTTGCATAGATCTGATATTTAGGTCCCTTTTTATATTAATATTTAGTATATAATATTATTATCACTTATATATTGTGTTTAATTCAATTTAATCTAAATTTAATAAATCAAATTTAAATTAATTATTTTTATCTAATTTTAAATTTTCATAGATTAATATAAATGATTTTTCAAAATAATTTTATTTTAATTTAATATATTAAAAATATAGTTTCAATCTTTAAATTAAAAAATTAAAATTAAAATAACAAAAAATTGTATTTCCTTTACCATTTTATCACCCTGTATAAAAGATTGGTAGTGTAGTATAAGGCAATATAAGAGGAATGATGAGTTATGCATGAATATTAGACCTACATTATTTTGAGAAGATGATATTTTTTTAAAGCTAACTCTTGGCTTATATTATACTTTGTAAGAGGTAGGGGATTGTCACCTCTCTTTATTAAAAACATAAATATGAACATGTTATTAACTTCCTCATTTTCTACCATTGATAAAGTTCAGGAGGAAGGCGGGGAGTCACCAAAACTTCGAGAGGTTTTTCTTTGAATAGGGCAAAACGTAAGCCCGTAGTCATGTCAATTGGTTCATCTGATGATCTGTGGAAGTTAAATGCCTGAAGTAACCTTGCAAGTGCCAGTGACATCTCTTGCATTGCTAAGTTGATTCCAGGACAAGACCGTCTTCCTGAGCTAAATGGAAGAAGCTCAAAATGTTGGCCATAAACATCAACGTCTACTTTTGTTGTTATAAATCTTTCAGGCATGAACTCCTTCGGATTGGACCAAATATTTGGGTCTGTTTGTACCTTCCAGAAGTTAGTAAACAGACGAGTCCCTTTTGGGATAAAATGCCCACCAAGGTAACAATCTTCTATAGACTCGTGTGGAAGTCCCAGTGGACCAGGTGGGTACAATCGTAAGGTTTCTTTGATAATAGCTTGGATGTACAACAAATTCTCAGCCTCGATTGCGTTCACTAATCGATCTCTACCAATTTTTCTGTCAAGCTCTTCCTGGGCACGCTCCAATACATGTTTATCGTTTAACAAGTTGCTGAAGATCCATGTCAGACTTATGGATGAGGTGTCTGAGCCAGCAATTATGAAAGTCTAACAACAAGATTTAAATTAAGACGTGTTATAATTAGTTTCCATTGTATTAAATTATTAAAAAGAAAATTAGTATATGATTAATAAAACACTTTAAGACTTAAAAGAGTTTCAAATCCAAAATCCAAATTACGTTTAATTTATTAAATAATTTCTAAATATGAAATAAAATTATAACAATATATTATAATATACTATTTTTTTAGTTTGAGATAAATTATTAATTGTATCAAAAATAATAAAAGAAAAAATATGTAATTAATAAAATAATCGGAGACTTAAAGAGATTGGCATCCATTTAATAGTTTTAAAGGTCCAAATTATAAATTATGTTCAATTTATTAACATAGTTCTTAAATATGCATTGAAGTTATTATAAATACTTAAATGGTAAAAATTATAGAAAAGGAAAAAAAATATTCACAACTTGTTACTTTATTCAACACATGAGGGTATAACAAATATTTTGTAATGAGAAAATTGTCTGATGTACTTTTTTCAACGAATAATATATCTATGAAATGTTTTGACTCAAATTAAATTCAAAATTTTGACTCAAATTTAAATTCAGAAATAAATAAAATTGATTAAATATACAACCGTTGAATATTAGTTTGATTTTAAAATATTTATAAAATAATGGTAAAATATAACGTACCAATATTGTTGCCTTGATAATGGTATCTTTTTTATGGCCATAGGTGGTGTCATCCGCAATGGTAGAAAGCATGACATCGATGATATCTTTCTCCGATTCACTACTACTCTTCGACTTGTGTTCTTCAATCCATTTTTCTATGATTCCGTCCAATTTCTCAGAGATCTGCTTCATGCGCTTTATCGCTCCTCCAAAATCAAACCAGCCTAAGAAAGGGATGAGATCACCAGGAACTGCTCTGCCGAAAACTTCCAGGAAGTCTCTGATAGTTTTACCCACATGTTGATCGTGATCATCTTGGTTGCCAACATTTCCGTCGACCTTCCTCTTGAAGAATCTCTGCCTTGATATCTTTAAAGTAATGACATTGAAGGTTAATTCTTGAAGCCATTGACTCAGCACGATCTTAACTGGACGATGCCCGTTCCTCTCGCTCAACATAAACATGTCGTTAATCAAGTGGTTAACCTCGGAAACCTGATAATGCCTCAGTGATTTGAGCCTGTTGATGGAGAGAAGCTCCATCACCGCCAGCTTACGTAACTCTCGCCAATATCTTCCATACGGTGCGAAAGCGAATACCGATGAATTGTAACCGAGGTATTTGCTTTGAGATGTATCTGGGCGTGAAGCGAAGCTTCTGTCACATGTAGTGAACAACTCCTTAAGTAACTCGTAACTGCTTACCACTACTGTTGGGTGTACTCCCATCCTGATCGAGAAGATGGGACCATATTTATCCGCCATGGACGACAAGGATTCAGGTAGGTTTTTGGTTCCAGCAAGACGATGAAGATGACCTATAATTGGTAAGCCACCCGGTGCTTCTGGTACAAGATTGCGCCTCTCTGTTTTCTCAGGATTGTACTTTTTGGACCACCATAGTGTACACAAGAGAATGAATACCAGAGCCCCAAAAATTTGTAATATATGTGATGATGAAGAGTAATCCATGGGACGGAAAAAAGTAGAGAAGTGTTGTTATGAGTTGAGGAGTTCATGGGAGGCAATGAAGATCCTGGTACTACTTATATACTGAAACTACCATGTAACAGTAAGTAGAAGGCCAATGGTGCAAGCTGATCCTCAATATTTCACTAAACGAAAAAGTTATGCCTTGCCAGTCTTTGAGTCAGATTTTTGGTGCGGTTGGACACTAACTGAGACGGTGTTTACTTTTCTCTAAACGGAGATAAATTGATTAGGTATTTCTCAAATAGTTGTTAGAAAATATGAACCACAACCCCTTGCCCAATCGGAGTTAATATTTCTGTTGACTCATTCACTGTAAACTCAGGCATTCAGAGGAAGAGACATTCATATATAAGAGCATGCCAAAGAAGAAAAAGATATGGCGTGGCCAACCATCTTTCTTCCTTAGTCCTCTTACGGACATCACCTTTGAATTATTGAACCACCCAGTTACCTTCATTATTGATGCTTCAAAGTTTAGGGACTGGTGTTCACGAATTTTGACTGTTCAAACTTGTTGACTATACTCACTAATAGTTTCATAACCTCGTTAAGGACAATTATTTATATAATTATCTAGATAGTTTAGGAAGGAATGGTATAGGTAAAAAAGAAGAAAAGAAAGATTAAGTAAAATAAAAACTTGATATTTTCCTATTTAGCCAACAAATATCAGTAAAGAATTATTTAAGTTCTTTTAGTAAAATTAGGAAGATTGAAAGTCTAACTATAATTAATTGCACTAAGATAACAATCTAACTATGATGAAATTACCAAATAACCAATTGGAAATAAGTGTAGGGTTTCTTTGATAATGACTTGGATGGACAACAAATTATCAGTGTCAGTTTCATTCACTAATTGATCATTGCCAACTTTTTGATCAAATTCTTCTTATATATTGGGATGTCAATTTTGGCCCGATTCAGCTAACTCAATTTTATCCCGAGTTGACCGGTCTACGATTAGGTCATGAGTCAAAATAGGCCCAAAAATAGGCCCGATTGAAAAGACAAAAATAACGTCGTTTTGTAAACTTTTTTTAAAAAGTAAGAATGGGCTGGGTTGAGCTGTCCAGCTCTAGCCCATCGTACAAGGCTGTAATAGGCGCAACTCAAACCCGGCCTGGCCTATTGAAATCCCTACCAATAGATGCTATAGTACATGTTGATTTTTGAACAAATTGATTATCTATCAAGATGAAGTGAAAGGTTTGGAGAATATCAAAATGTTGAAATTCAAGTAGAAAATTCTTATCACATTTGTTAAGAAAATCTCCAGTCTTGACTATTAGTTTTGTATTTCAATGTTGTGCTGTGTTTTACACAAAGTTAGTTATAGAGATAGAATTTATGAAATTTTAATTAGCAATGATAAGTTAGTTAAAAAGTTTGTCTCTCCAATCTCGGTATTATGTATAAAGTGCTTGATTGATATTTTTACTCACTTCATTAATAAATATTTTCTATTTCTCTATTATTACTAATTTTGATCATAGTATTCTCTTCTAATAATTTGGAGATTAGGAGTTTAAAGTTTAAAGTGTATGATATAATCAACATTTTATTTAAAATATATGTTAGTTGATTGTATTGGTACATATTAAATCCATTCCTAAGCGAAAAACCTACCTAATTTATTAAAATACTAAACATATTACTTAAATTTTTAAATAAACACTTAAGCTTACCTCATAATTTCATTTTTATTAACAATTATATTAAAATTTAGAAAAGATTAGGAATAAAATGATTATAAATTTGAATAAAACCCCACTCAAAATTGAAATTTTATAGTCATAAAAGATTTGAGACAAGAAAATTGAGATTTCCGATGAAAAAGTTATAGTTGATGAAAATAAAGACAAATTTTGAGAGAAGAAAATTAAAAAGTCTCATATTATATGAACTTTTTAGCGCCATTAAGTTAAATCAAAGAATCCAATGGCATCCTATCAAGATAGGGCTTAGGGAAATCTACCACTTGACTGCTATATTAAATTCGATGTTTTGAATAGTTTTGCAAAAGAAGCAAAAGGATGCAAAAGAAGCTTAATTTCATAGTTTTGAATAGTTTGGCTATTATTTGGTAATATAACTTTTTCTTTCTCATCTAATTATGGAGATTTAAGATACCATGGAAAGCCTACAACGAGCAAGATAGGGTTTAGGGAAATCTACCACTTGACTGCTATATTAAAATCGACGTTTTGAATAGTTTTGTAAAAGAAGTAAAAGGATGCAAAAGAAGCGTAATTTCATAGTTTTGAATTGTTTGGCTATTGTTTGGTAATATAACTTTTTATTTCTCATCTAAATTCTAATTGAGAAGATTTAAGATACCATTGAAAGCCTAAAAAGAGAGCTAAAATTTTCATGCTTTGATTTTCCATAATAAAAAAGTATCAAGGCTGAGATCTCGCTTAAAGCTACTACTATTACAAATTTCTATATTAAGAAATTCCATAATTATTTTTTTTAATTTCTTAGAAAATCGTAGGTAATTTAAACCTTTTATTTTCTTATTAAGGGACAACAAACAATCAAATTTTCATTTTTTTCATCTCTAGTGGATGTATGAATTTAAGAACTATACAATACTATATCTATTCCTTCTAGTTGAAAGGGATGTTGAACCTTAAAACCCCATTTATGCAATAATCGATTACAACAATGTTATTCATTACTCTACTACATAATTGATTATTTTATTCTAAGACTAGTGTTTATGATTTTTGTTTGTTTGGTTTATTTTAGGCCTGCTATCTTATTCGTATGCAAATTTATTGCTAGAATTAGATTTTTAATCCATAATTATTATTGTTCTTGATTCACAAGTAACAAACCAACATCATGAGGGGTAACATAATCTTAAGTTAAATAATACAAACTTATGTAATTATTGTTTATACTAACTTATTTTCTAATTCTTAATGTCATTATTGCTTTAACCCTAGAGAGCTTGTTCTATGTTTTCTATCTATTAAATATAATCAAAGGGCTTGTGTTATGTTAGACATAATCTAAGAAAAATTGGGATTAACATAGCCTTTTTAAATTAAATAAATTTTATTAGACCAAAGATTCAAAGGGATTATAAGAACCCCAAATAGCTCAAAGCTAAATAACCTATACATAGCCTTACTATGAATACAACTAAAAAACTTATACTTAGCCTTGAAGCTTTGCATGTGAAAGGCAAAAGCCAAAAACTCCTATCTTTCAGTTGTCCCACCAAAAGTGATTAAAATTGTTAGAAGCAATATGTTTACATAGTTCATTGAGAAAGTCTTATCTTATATTAAGCTCGATCAAATGGCCTTGTTTTTATTGCAGGTACGATGTAGTTTATACACCAAAAGTTGCTCCCTTGTGGTCAATAACAAAATTTTCAATACTAGCTCTTTGTTTTTGGATGGGTGATAGAAAATTCTTATGTTTCTTTCCTTTTATAGAGAATAAATGGTGTTACCTAGGCATATCTTATAGACTATATGGTCTACATTTCCAAAATAAAAACGATGATAAAACTATAACACTTTCTCTTTCAAATTGAAAGAGGGGATGGGAAGTTACTAGTTTGCAACATGTCATCCCAAATAAAACCATTATAAAAGCGTTGAAAAAAGGGATGGTCAATGGTTTCTTCCTCTAGTATGCATAGAGGGTAAGTGCTTGATATTGTTAAAAATATCCTGATTCTATTAGTAGTATGAAGTTTCCTTGTAATAGCGAGCTATAGAGTAGTGCTCTAGGACTAGAGTATTTGAACCAGACCGCTATTTTAAAGGGACAAAAGGAAGCTGAGATATGAGGATATCCCTATAAGTTTTGGAAGAGAATGGGCCATTAAGAGCTTTTCACCTAATGAAGTACCTACTATTTGGATTTAAAGAAATATTAGAGAGAAAATCAATGATAGTTGATTTAGGTGTATGATTAAACCCTTCAGTTGTATTATTAAGCACTTCTTTCACAGTGTATACACCCATTTGATCCATATTGAATGTTATCCACTAAGGCTCACCATAGTCTCTTGTTCATCATTATTTTGTTAGCTATGCGAAAGGGAATAATTCTTGATCACATTTTTAGGAGTTGTAAGTTCCTTCCATTTGACTTTAGCAAAATCATTCTTGTTATGATCTCTAAAATAGAGTAAGTTTCTCACAAGTTTCTTAATGGATTTAATGATTCCAATAGGTAACATTAGATGGGAATACCTGTATATATCAAGTTACTTAGAAAAAATTGATGATTTGGATTCTACTAGCTAATTAAAGACTTTTGTTGCACTAGGTTGATAATCTCTTCTGTTTTCTGTTGATTAATGGAAGAAAATCATTATATGTTGGACCCCAAATTATTTATTATTTGTTTAATTATTTATTTATGATTTTTTTGTTTATTTCATTTTATTTATTTAGAATTGAGCCCATTAATTTAGTGGGCATGGGTAGAAATTAGAATTTTGGATAGAAAGAATAGATTAGTATGGTGTTTAATAGACATAAGTGGAAACATAGACATTTGAGTGAACAAATGAGGGTAAAAGTGGGAAAGACTAATAAAATGAAGTCTTGAATTAATGAAGAGAAGAAAGATTATAGGAGTAAGAAGAGAAGAAGAGAAGAAGAGAAAACGTGAAATAAAAGAAAGAAGAAGAAATTGTGGAAGCTAAAGAAAGAAAAAAGAAAAATTGGAGGAAGAAGAAGGAAGGAGATTTGGCTAAGGTTTAAGGTAAGTTTTATCTTTCCTTTTTGCTTAGGTAGAAGAAGAAGTAGAGAAATGTGTTTGTGTGGGAATGTTGAAAGAAGAAGAGAAACCCTTTCTTGATTTTTCATAGATTTGAACTAGGTTTTGGTTTTTCTAACCTAGATAGACTATGAGTAAGTTAAGGCTAAGCCCAATTTAGCAATTATACCATTTTTGTGATTTTTGAAGCTTTATGAATTTCTATGGGAATGTTGTGTTAAATGAGAACTTGGTTATTTGAAGAAACCAAGGAACACCAATCCAAGAACAAAAGGAATGGCAACCTTGAACTTTGATTTTACAAACGATTTAGGTGGGTAATGTGTTTATGGTTATCATGTAAATGGGCAATTTGTTTATATGTGTGTATATGTTTAATTGATTGGATTTGAATTATTGTGAATGTGGGAAAAATGCATTATGATGTGTTTTATGTCATGTCTTGAAAGATGTATGACATTTTGATATAATCGAAGAAGAAAAGTATAAGAAGCATTAGAATATGAATATGAATATATGATTGATTAAATTGAGCATAGAATTTCTTGTGTTTGGGCAAGAGAGAAACCATTAGTCATGTGCATGTTGACCTAAAGCCTTCCCCCGACTTCCCACTTGTGGCATATGAGATCCAAAGAATGGACTCATTTCATTCATGGTGAAAACTTCGATTAGGTTAAGGCATGAATTGGGTAGGTTAAGACATGAAATAAATGGGCAATATTTTAAATGAATACCTTGCATTGTTTTGAATTGTTTCACATGATTTGAAATTGTTTGATATGATTTGAGCTGTTTTGCATAGTTTGCAAATTATTTTGTATGAACTAAATATTTTCAATGGTTTTATATTCAAGGAGTGACAATGTCACCTCGAAGGAGAACTCGAGGAGCTATGACTCGATCTCACTCTAACCAAGGAAGCACGGATGAATCCTATATCCTGCAAGATGCGGAGACACATTCTGCTCCAAATCTTGAGGCACCTCATATGCAACAGGAAGTGGCTCCACCGCCTCCACAGATGCCTCAAGAAAACACCATGGATTCGCAGTTTTTCTAGGCCTTTTCCCAGGCTTTCACTTATGCCATGAGCCAGGGGTCACAAGGGCTGATGCAAGGTCCAGTAGATAGGAGTGGATAGTATGACAAGCTCCACAAGTATGGAGTGGTAGATTTTAATCGTACTATAAATCTGGAAGAAGCTGAAGCCTGGTTAAAGAGGACCGAGAAAGTTGTGACTTAGATGAAGTGCTCGAACAAAGAGAAGCTAGAATATGTAGTGAGCTTGTTACAGAGGGATGCTCTTCATTGATGGGAATCAGTAACCCACAGTCAGGTCATGCCTCCGTTTTTAACATAGAGAGACTTTGTGGAAGTGTTTAGAAAGAAGTACCTCTCTAGAATGTATATACAAGAGAAGGCCAGGGAGTTTCTGAATTTCACACAGAGGGACATGAGTGTGGGAGAGTATGAGTTGAAGTTCACTTAGCTTTCTCGATATGCGGCGAAAATGGTGGCGAATGAGGAAGATAAATGCCACAAGTTTGAGGGAGGTCTTTATTTGGGGATCAAGGAGAAAGTCTTGATCCACAATTTCTGTGACTAGCAGCAACTGGTAGATTCGACACTCCAGGCTGAGAAACTGGAGAACATCAAGTATGAAGTGAGTAAGAAGAGGAAGAACAGGGAGCAATTTTCTAGGAATTGGGTAAGTGCTCCAATTCCTGAGAGGGGCGTGAAGAGCTCTCGCACTCAAAGTGGGGTGGGGAGTAGTACCTTGGCTAAGAACAAACAAGCAAGAATAGTGTCAGTGTAAGCCTCAACAGCAGGAGGCAATAGCAGGGTGGAGAGAAACAGGAACATGAACCTCCAATGTGAGCTCTGTGGAACACTTTATAGAGGAGACTGCTTCAAGTTAGTAGGAGCATACTTTCAATACAGAGATAAGGGACACATGATCAAGGACTGTCCTCAAGTAACAAGGCAAGAGGGGTCACAGTTGCAAACCCCAAGGAGAGCTGAAACAATGGGAACTAGACCAGTCACTGAGGTTGGCAGTTCTGGAATTGCAAGGAAGGTCATTCCTCTAGGAATGCCTAGGGGACAGACTCAGGCAAGGGTGTTCACCATGACACGAGAGGAAGCAATAGCTACACTTGAAGTTGTTACTAATATGGCTCAGTTATTTAGTTCTAAATTATATGTTTTGATTGATTCTAGCTCTACATGGTGTAAATTAGATGCTTTTGAATAATCCCTTGATTGTTAGTACTTCTCTAGGAAGAAAGGTGATTATAAGTCAAGTGTATAAGGGTTGTGAAGTCTTCATTGATGGTGCTAGACTGGTAGTAGATTTACTACCTTTAGACCTCAAAGGTTTAGACGTTATACTTGGAATGGATGTCACGGAGAAATATCATGCTAAGTTAGATTGTAGCCTTAAGGAGGTAGAATTTGACCTGGGAAACGATAAGAAGGTGATTTTCATAGGGGACAGGAAAACAACATCACCAAGAATCATTTCGGCTTTGCTAGCTGACAGGATGATGGGAAAGAGGGTGTGAAGCCTTTTTGGTCTATGCTGTGGATACTGATGTGAGTGAAGGGAAGTTAGAGGATTTTTCCGTTGTGAGAGAATTTCCATACGTGTTCCCAGAGGACTTGCCTAGTTCGCCACCGGTGAGGAAAATTGAGTCCAAGGATGATTATCAGGAAAGTTAATATCTTTCCCTTTACTTATGTTGGTTCCCTTCCTTATAGAACCTATTGTTAGTGATGAAAAAAATAGTAGTGCTTGTCAAGGACAAGGTCTGCCGAGATTGGACTAAATTACTCTACTACTAAGCTATTTTTTATGATAACTTCTTACTTACTTTATTGCATAACATAATAGTCTTATATAGGCAAAGAAACAAAAAAGTTCCATATAAACTAGGACTCCTGGAAAGACTACTATTCAAGCTATTTTAGGACTCTTAGAAAGACTCCTATTTAAGAATGTTTTTATTAACATAACTATAACAGAAACTAGTGCAAAAATAATAAGGAAATAATATACTTCTACTAAAAATAAAATACTTCTCTAATAGACTCATAATAAAACACTTATACTCCTCTAATAGATTCCTAATAAAACACTCATCCATATCATCACTCCCCTCTTTGACATCGAGCTTGCCCTCAAGCTTGAAATCAAGTTATGCTAGTGATGGTATGCAAAGATATCACCTCCTCTTGTTCCTTAGAATCTGCCGCCTCAATCTAAATAGTCTCTTACATTTATGCCCCATCAAATTAGACTCGTCACAATTCTAGCACAACCCATTCTCTTTTCTTTTAACCATTTTTGCTCTGGTTAAGCGTCTTCCCACTAAGGGTGGAGTACTTGCTATATTGGAGGATGTTGTTTTAGCCCCTAAGTTTATCTTGCTTTCCAAAAGTGTGGCTACATTTATGCTAGTGTTGTTACTACTACTGTCCAGCTGTGAAGATGGCCATAGGGTGGTGTTTCGGCTACCTCTTACCCTTTGGGTGTATTACATCTGCATATATTGCAATTTTCTTTCACATGCTCTTTCTAAGTTCATTACAACTCCAAGATTAATAGGATATTGCATATCCACTTCGATTCGCAACCCTTCAGCTAACCCAAAAGCTAATAGATTTACTTGTAGGTTTTACGGAAGCCTTATGGCTCAAGCCAATTGTGTTTAGAATTGGCATTGATATTCTTCTTTACTCCCTGTCTGTTTGTGGTTTGCCAATTCTCCTATAGGGTTGTTACTAAGGTGAGGGTTGAATCTCATAATGGCTTTTGAAAGAGTATGCGTCACTGGTTCTTCTTATTCAAGTTGAAAGAACCATAGTTAGACCTCCTCTATTAAATGAAAGGTAGCCAATCTTACCTTCTCCTCCTCTGCCCTTTATTGGCTAAGGAAAAACTGATCACACCTATAAAGCCAAACCAATGGATCCGTCAAGCCATTTTACATTAGAAATTCTATTTTAGTATATTTAGGCACCATTCTTGCCCCACTACTGCCATCAGTCCTCTCCTTCTGTGGTGTTGGTGATGGTGCCTGATACTCACTCACTTTTGCACCTTCCAACCTTGCAGGTATGCGGATATTCTCAGCACATTGAGCCTTTAATTCTTGCTTCCCCATCTCTAATGCATGTATCCTCTGATCCATCTGCCAATCTACTGAAGACTGCTCTGTAGATGAATGGCTTGTTTCATCCATGAACATCCTTTCTCTAATACGAAATTGTTATAGGCTCGTGCTTGGGATAAAGTCCAAGGATGATTCTCAGGAATGTTAATCTCTTTCCCCTTATTTACATTGGTTCCCTTCCTTGTAGAACTAATTTTTGATGATGAAAACCTGGTAGCACTTGTCAAGGACAAGGTCTGCCATGATTGGACTAAATTACTCTACTCTTAAGCTAATTTTTATGATAAATTCTTTCTTACTTAATTGTATAACGTAATAACCTTATATAGGCAAAGAAACACAAAAGTTCCACCTAAACTAGGACTCCTAAAAAGACTTCTACTAGAGCTGTTTTTATTAACATAACTATAATAGAAACTAAAGCAGAAATAATAATAAAATAATAGACTTCTACAAAAAAATAAAGTACTCCTCTAATGGACTCCTAATAAAACACTCATAGTAATCTCGCCATGCTCCTCTTTCATCTTGGATATAAATGTCCTTAGGACAACGATAGACATGTTGCTATTATTTACCTGACCATTATAGAATTCCATTATGAAGAATCGGTTAATACACAAGGAAACAATGTTATTAAGAAAAACCCATTGAAGATTGAAAAAAATTTCTAGGACATATAAATGACAAATTAAATGGAGTGCATTCTTACGTAAGACATATTAACAAGCCTGATATCAAGAGTTAATGTACAAACTACTTTAAATTATCTTAATGAATAGGTACATGATTACAAGAGTTAATTCACTACACGGTCACATAATTTTTTCAAAAGAAAAGACTTCCAATGTAACAAACAAAAGATTGAGATTAAGTACACTCTCAAAAACTCTATGACGGTATGTGCTACTGCAAACTGAATTTGAAGTTCCCCATTTTTAATTTAGCATTCATAGTAGTTTCAATTGTTGCATTTGATAAAGTATGAAAATTTATTACTGAAAAGATTTCTAACATGTACTTCTCCCCAATTATGAAAATACGTTAAATACTCTTCATATTTTAACTAAAACACATTGAAAGTATTTGCTATTTCCATGTAGCACATAAAAAATGTATGAATAGTAGCCATAATGAATGTCAAATTTAAGCCCAACCAACAATAAAGAACTATATTATCAAAAAAGGAGAATAGTTTCTTTATTAAATCCAAGCTTCTCAGACTAAATCAAGAACAGGCATAAGTTTTAACCATGAAGAATTTAACAAAGCAACTAGAAATTATTGAACAAACAAATCATGGGTCTACTTTTTCTAGATTAGAGAAAGTCAAAGAATTCACAACCAAATTATGCCAAACAAATCCATATTAGTGTACAATAGTAAATTGAGATTTCTCAAGATCTCAGACTTCTAATATGCTACTCTTAGGTTGTTCGACATCATCAATCGAAAGATTTGAAGTTTTTCCACTTGTGTAAAAATTTTCTTACATATATCTTCTCGAAAATAGATTTCATCCTCTATCAAAACCTATAATCTAACGTTTGCTAGGCCAAACAATTCGAGCTTACAATAAGATACTTAAAATAACATGTTAAACTGCTGAACTCTTGGTCTGTAGCAAAGAGTAGCAACTCTCCTTCATCAATGTATCAAAAAAAATAAAAAAATCCACTGACAAAACCTTACTAGTTCCATACCCAAACATGGAACAACGATTTAGGAAGAGGAGATGCACCCAAACTGAATTTCTCACCTCTAGTAGGAAGGTTATGAGTTGAGAAGACAATCATCACTAAAATTTCTTTGATTCTCCCAACCCTAATTAGGAAAGAAGTGAAGACTGCATATGCAGATGGGGTTTTCTTTTTGGTCCTCAACCCTTGTATTTTCTCTTGTTATGTTGTCGTCTTTTTGTTTTTGGTCCTTAACCCTTGCGTTTTCCCTTACTATGCTATCATTTTGCCTCACTTTTGATGTAGGGGAGTATTCTCCAAATGTTTTGTCATTCTTTATTATTTATCTATGAATCAAATTTTATTTTTTCACAAAAACTTGCGTAATATTTCATGAAACCCTCTCTGTCCTAATCAACTTTCGTTAGTACCCATTAGGAAAACTTTTGCTAAGGAGATTGGGTGGAGAAAACTAATCAAATTCACGTATTAACCTAATAAAGTAATAGGATAAAAGAAAGATAAAAGTACGATTAGGACTTTTGTAGAAGAAATTGGGTGGGTAGAGAGACGAAAGAGTGGGACGAAATTAAGATACACATTTATAACTCGCGTTGTCAGACCTTGGTGGGCTTCCTGGGTGGGAAGTTCAAAGGTGCAACTGAAGCTTATAGATAATGGCCAACTGTTGGAAAAGCTGGAGTCAGAATTGTAAGGAAACTGGAGATGGTAATGATCCTACTTAGCTCGTGGGTTGATCGACTTGATGGGTCACCGCCTACATTAAGCCTCTTATTTCTTTTATGTTTTTTTTGTTCCACTTGAAAACATATTTGTGTAACGTGAGGTTAATTAGTTTGATGTTTAGATGATATAAGATAATATCCCTAGAACCATAGCAACAATTCCAAATAATTTTATTGCAAATTTTTTAAAATTTTGTTGCCTTTTCCTATATGTAGAAAAATTTATTATTTTCATTGTTTCTTTAATATTATTAAAAGCAACACTTTAAAAACTATTATGCCATGTTAATTTTTAATTTTTAGCAACACATTTTTAAATTGCTACAAATATGTCGTTGTCTAAAGCACTTTTTGTCGTAGCTTATTAAACTTACTTGAGAACTCTTAAAACACCTCTCATTTAAATGTATCTTAATCAAATTTATATTTTATTTCTTTCTTAGAGAATCATGTAAGAAATTTGAATGTGAGTTAAAATTAAATCTCTTTAAATTTGAACAAGTAGTATTATAACCTTCTTTCCTTGTCATAGCTAATTTTGTAAAATGATTTATTATCGTTCTCTTATTGTAATAAACATCTTATAAATTAAGGCTGATTATTTTTATCATTTATTTTTCATATTTGAATAAAAAATAGCTTGTTTGAGTTTATAGTTTATATTTTTAATTTTAGTCTTTTCCAGCTTTCATAAATTATAAAAAGATAAAAAAATAATAATTTTTTTCTGTTTCTATTTTTATTTTCATGATATAATTTACTGTCAACTAAAATATATATTATTTAATTATGTAATATTAGTTATTTATACGAATTATGGGTATTTGAATTTAATAACTTAATTCAATTTTTATAGTTAACTCAAAATTTAAAATTTTTAAACGAAATAATTTTAATTTAATATTTATTAATAAAATATAAATTAAAATATCTTAAAAATGTATAATTCTAAATAAAATTTACTTTAGTAATTAAAAGTATATTAAAATAAATGTTATTTGATAAATAAAAATTTTATTTGTTTATCTTGATAAAAATAATAATTTTCACTAATAAATTTTGATAAATATTATAAAAGAGATTAAAATTTATTTGGTTACAATAAAAATTATCTTAAAATTTTATATAATATGTAAATATTAGACATTAATACGAAATGAAGTCTTTTTATCACAAAAATCCAACTAATTTTAATGGTCAACGAAAAGTTGAGGCTGTCAAAAATCTCTGCATCCTCTTCTCTTCCGTGTCCTCAACTTCACTCCTGAATTCAAGCATTCTGTTTTTGACATTCTGAAGAGTAATGGTATCCAAAATCACCCATTTCATTGGCCCCATGTTCCTTCCGGAAGATCAAGCCAATTTCCTGTACTTTCACCAATTTTTTGGCCATCTTCAACGCACCAACAGAAAGGAAAACAATCAGAGACAGCTGACGGTCATAGACATTTAGAACTTCACACACAAATAGGCTTGTCTTACACCCCTTTTTGCTCCTGATTTCTTCCTGTCTTTTTCCTCCCCCCTTAATTCCTAATTTTATTATATTATGGGAAGGAAATTCCTGTTGGCTCATAATCATCTACCAATATCAGTCGAGCCAGCATTGTCGTTGTCTTTCCTCCTAGCAGGAATGGTCACAGCCATCACCATATCAACAATTCTTTGCAGTGTTCGATTCCGAAAAAAATCAGATCCAGACCCATCAAAGTCTCTATCGTCAGATAGAACAGTCGAAAACTGTGATCCAAGTAGTGAAAACCTCCAATCTGTGGAAACAGCCGGCCTAAAAGCATCATCAGTTCCGTCAGGAGACAGAAAGGAGAATGACATTGAAGAATCACAAGCAAAAGACTTGCCATTACCACCAGCTATGCAATTAGGAGGAACATATTCCTGCAAGAAAGTCATGACAAATTCTACATCTATGCGAAACCTGACAAAAGATGTGAGCGTAAAGATACAAAGGAGCATGTCAATGGCAATGAAACGAGACAAAGAGGATAAGCTGATGAATCATAAAACTAAGCTAGGGAAAAATAAAAATGAAGATTCTGTATGGATGAAGACGATTATATTAGGAGAGAAGTGTAAGGTTCCTGACGAAGAAGAAGCTATAATTTATGAAAGCAAAGGAAAGAAAGTTCAAGCATTCCATCCAAGAACTCCGAGTACCATATCATTGTCTAGGCAGAATTCTTCCATTGATTTCACCGCAATTCCTCCTTCTGATAGAGATAAAGGAATTCTTGTAAGAAAAGAGGAAGAAGCGTTCTCTTGATCCTCGTTAATGGATCACCATACTATCTTCTTCTTCCTTTTTTTTTTCATTTTTGGGTTTAGCTATACATCTGATTTTTTAATTTGCTTATACAAATAAAAGCAAAACGTGATTTTTGAATAGCAGAGAATGAGAAAATAATTAATTTAACGTATACCTTGCTTACAATATAGGCTTCTAACTATCTCATTACAAAAGGAGGGAAAAAAAAGATAGAATATCTTGCTCATATTATGGAACAACAGCTTATGTACTGGTCATGGTTACTGACAGTTCTATTGAATGCCTACTTTTCCTTTCAAACTTAGAAAAAAACAAGGTTTCCGAACTTTGTCAAGCGCAATCTTGATGTTTGACTTTGAAGTTGTTGGTTTTTATATGAACGGACACATATATAACAGCCACATATATAAAACCCTGTCAGTTGGTTTTTCTCTAATATAAAAAAAGGAAAGTTAGCTTGTGAAAGGGTATCTTTCTTAAGACGACAAAATCATTAGAAACCAAATAGGTTTTGGTTATTCTTTTCTCTCTTTCTTAGAAGATAAACACTTTCTTCATTCTTCTTCATTCACGTGAATCACACCATCAAAGGATTTGAGTTTGGGGCGTGGATTAATCGGTGACTCTAGTAGCCAACCGTAATACAAAGATTAGCAATCAACAAATCGATCCAGTATTTCTACATTAAGGTTAGTCCTTAAATATAAATCTACATTGGTATCATATGTAAGCTTTATCTCCTCATTATGTGAGTATGGTCCATTGATAAAGTTAATCCCTACCACTATCTGTTGTTGCTCATCTACCCGACTCTTCTTCTCTGTGATGGCCAGAGAGTATTGAGTGGCTTTAGGTTGTTAAAAACAACCTATGCGGTCCTGTCCTCGCCCAAGCAAGATCGACACCATCTCTGCTGCTTCGGAAGAGGATAGACAAACTCAGATCTTCATCAACACGTTCAGAAATTTTTTGAGGCAATGGCTGGAGGTATTCCTTGTCTTCCGCTGCTCTTGCTTAACATATATATACGGTTATATGTTGTATAATGCATGTGTTTTATACGTTCTGTTTGTATGAAATGCATGCTTGATGCATGCTTGATTTTACATTTGGTATCAGAGCATATTTACTGCCTCTGTCTTGCCATAGATCTGATGAAAACCACTGAGATAAAAGTCCTCTGTTATACTATGTTTTCTGGGTTGTGTTTTCTGCCGAAATTGTTTATGTTGAGGGTGTTGATTTTTTCAACGTTTTGGCCCTCATTGAGACGTTATTCTCATTCTGTCGTCGTTCGTGGAGCATGTGACATCGTCTGAAGGAAGAGGGACGATGACCATACGTGAAGGCTTCGACGTTGTGAATGCTGGAGCGTTGCATGATCGAGTTTGTTGCGTTCCTTGCGCGTCGCCTGGTCTTCATCGTCCCACCGCCAGAATTCCTGCAGCGTTTGGCTGCCTCTGGACGTGAAACACGTCGGGGCTCCGTCTGCTCCAGCCGGGTCACGCCCGACCCGGCTGGAGGTTGAAGACGACCCCCTGTCGTTTTTTTCTTTTTTTTTTAAATTTTTCTTTTATCCGTTGGGCTTATTTGGTTGATGGGCTGATCCAGTTATGTTATAAGAATATAGCCTCTTCTTCGAGGTATGTTTTGGAAGCAAGATGAAATTGCTAGACAAATGTGGAGTATTTCTAATTGATTTACGTTTCTTTTTGTAAATGATAATTGATTTACGTTTCTTTTTGTAAATGATTTATGTTTTGTAATTGATTTACGTTTAACCGAATCATTTTATTTGTTTTTATACTTTGTATTTATCTAAAATACTAATTAAATTTATCGTTTACAGGGAGGAGAAGCTTCAGTCCAGGCATCGTACAATGGGTTCAAACGTGGATACTTGCATGCACTGCCCAAGGATCAAACCAGTCTCAACAACATTTCTATCATCCTCAGGCATGAATTTATTCCATTCATATTCCTATATTCCATACAAATAACAGAACACTAAAAATAATAACATGTCCTTCGTTTATCCAGGAACAGATGAAATTTTTTGGGAAACCAAACAAACAAATCCCTTCCCTTTTCTCATTCATTTCGCTTTCTTGGTTTCATCAACAGTTATGAAGGAGAGGATTGCGAAGAGAATGAAAGCTCTGCATTGTGATATAGTAGTTAATAATCTGACATTTCATAAATTGTGATTATTGTTCCTTCCTTTTTCATTGGTATAGGTATTACCATCCCTCAATAACTTATGAAGTGGAAATAAGATCTATAAGTACAACTTTGGTTCTAAACGAAAAAAGATAAAAACTTTGTTGCGAAGACTTGGTTAGGCGGCTGCGTTTTATCCTCTTTATTTATGCTTATTTCTATTTGTTTAGATTCAGTACGTTTCAATGATATTGTCATTCCTATCGGATAATGAGTTTGTAGCAGGACCTTTGAAATCATCACTATCTTTTTGTAAACATCTAGCTAAACCAGTGCAAATTGTCAATGTTGCTGCAGCTGAAGGTAGGAATGATAATGGGGATATTTTTGGTTCTGAGCCATTATTTTCAGTGGGGAAATCACCTCATCAAAATAAAATGCAACCTTCTAAAAGAGCTTTAGGAGGGGGAGGGCTTAGTAAGGGTACTCCAAAGGTATATTCATTTTGCAATGAATGTAGATTAACTCTTGAAAAGTTTTGTCTATTCAAGTGTTTAGCTAATGATACATTTTATTTGAATTTATCCAGGGTGACATATTAGATGAAAAGTACTGTGATGATATATTTCGAGAGACACCTACTGGTTTACGAAAACAAGCAGTTTGTTTTATGATCTGGTTCTTATACCTGCTATTTATGATATCAGTAAAGCAAAATACCAAGAGTTTTGTCTTTGTCATTTTCAAGCAAAAGAGATGGTTTGCTAATTGTATAGAGTCGCCTTCATGACGACTAGTATACTACATTTGCATTACAATCCTGTGTAGCTCAAAAAATAAAATATATCTCCAACTTAATGCATAAAATTTTAGTACTTTAATGTATTTAAAAATTTTATAGTTTTTGAATTTATTATATATTTATTAAATAATTTATTAAGAATGTATAATTTATTATTTATTATAATTGTTATAGAGAAATAGGTAATAAAGTTCGGAAGAACAGATGGAAGTACATTTAAGAAATCATGACAACAATAAAGAGAGGACAAAGATAAATACATTAAAGCCAAAGTTGAATATAAATGCGCTCTTTCTTTTATCTAGATGACTACAACAACCACCACCTCACAAAAGCCTCCATTATTATTCATTTAATGAAATTAATGAAATGAAATGACGACCATCTTCTATTATACTTTATTGTTTGACCAACAATGAATTCCACTTATTAAGTCAATAAATGTAATAAATGCATTTAAAATGACCATTTAAGATTGACCTAAAAATCTGTTTTGAAAGAAAAGCTAGAATGATGCTTAAATAAAGGAGTGTACGATCGTGCACAAGCATGATTGCGACTGAAATGAACATTGAGGAGTGAGGAGTTGCACAATCGTGAATTGCTAGAATGATCTTTATTTGTCCCATCATGACACAGTGCTCTCCAATAGTCAAGTGCACCCGAGAGCATTGTGTAAGCTAAACAGTCTTGCTTCTTTTGACCATAACTTCTTCTCTAAACATCAGGATGAAATTATTTTTAATATGGAATAAACTAGAGACATAGAGCTACAAATCATCTGAAAAAGTTGAATTGTAATTCAATCTCTAAGATGTTCAATTTCTATATGGAAGTTGAGTATAGTATCACTACAACAAAATTGACATTCAGTAATACTATACAGTAACACTTTTGACAATATGTTATAAAATACCTATCAACGGAAAAATTATATCTTAAAATGTTATGATTCTTAATTTAACAAGCAACACTTTATGATTTTATAACATATAATTTATCATTGATAACAATTTTTTTAAGTGTTACTAAACATTATAAAAGGT
>JANZLF010000008.1:39828654-39839596 GCA_026546835.1 Erythroxylum foetidum | reverse complement strand
TCTTCATTAATAAAATAAAGTGTTTTTAAATTTAAATAATAATTATGATAGAAATATCTCTAAAAGGATTTTTCTTTAATAAATTATTAAATAATTTATAATTAATTAAGGAATAATTTTCTAATTAATCAAGAAATTAATATTTAAATAAATAATAACACTTTTAATTAAATTTTATTTTTTAATTTTGAAATTCCTTTAAATATTATAAAATATTCTTATGTTTGAATAAAAGTTATATAAAGTAAGATTATAATCTAATAAGATTAAAATGTCTTACTTATTAAACTTTTGGGGAGAGTTTTCCTAAATTACAATAAGTAAGAAGACTAATATGGTTGAGACACTTTTCAGGCTTGTTCGTAAATAAATCCTATAAAGACTTGCTCTAAAGCTCAGCACGTAAGGTCAGCTAGTACAAATTGGTGTAGAATAAACACTTAGCTTTTAAGGTGTCCTTTATACGTTGGTTAGCAGTGAAGGAGTAATTGACAGAGTCAAAGGTAATTACATTCGTTAGATCAATATTAACTACATGTTTAAGTCTATAACTTATTTTTCCTTTGACTACTCATACTGTAAGATACTTTAAAGTGATATCTAGGTTAGATGTGGAGTTACTTGCAGGGAAAATGAATGGAGGGTATCATTCTTTGGGCTTTAGGCCCTTAACTTCTAAACATGAATTATGCTAACGTACTCCAAATAACTTTTGGTTTTTCTTTGTACATCTTATGGTAGGAAAGGATGATCAAGAGTTTTAATCAAAAGTCAACATAGTGAAGCTAGAAACCTTAAGAATGATTAGGGAAATAGTTGTCATAAAAGGAACAAGCCTAACATTTTCTCCTAAAATGGCCTCTAGATGGAATCTCTAAGCGGAGTATTCAAGTGCTACATCTACTTACTAAGACTTGCAATTAATCTTTAATAAATTAAGTGAACTTTGAGATTAAACTTTACAAGCATCTCTAATAGTCTTTACTTTAATTGCTTACTTGTATGGTTAGCTTGGTTGGTAAGATAATCTTTGGATTGGCATTCCTTTCATATTGTTTTGGTTTGGATTTTAGACTTTAGACCATTTTATTTGCTTATTGGGTTCATTGCCTTTTGTATTGCTTTGGCTTTGTCCTGATCTAATCTAACTTATTTAAATTAAAAAAAAAGAGTAATCTATTGAAAATTATTTTCAATTAAATTATTAAAGGAGCTAAAGAAGTTGCAAAAAAGTTTCTAATTATATTTGAAAAATATTTGTAAATAAAATTAAATTTATATTTGGAATAAAAATTTAATTTGCTTAAGAATGAATAGTTTAATTTAATTTATTTTTAAAAAAGTTGGAAATATTATTTAAAAATAAGACTATGATATTAATAACAAGATTTAAACAAGCATACTTTATCCTTAAAAAAGATTTAAGTACGAGTTGATATTTTTATGTATAAAATTTGACTATTTTAAAATCATCATCTCATAATACCCAATGAGTTCATATACAAACAACCGAACAATAACGAAAATTCGATTATCTATACATAAAACCCCAAATCAATATGCGTAGGATAACACAATCAATTTCTAATGAGAGAGAAACAAAAAATAATTAAAAAATACTTAACCTAGGTTGTCAGCGCCGAGGTCACCTCCGAACTGATGTCGGAATGTCTAGCCCTTCATGAGTCTTTTCTAAAAAAAATGGTTCAGCCCCCGTGTTGTAGCCCCACCGAAGGCCCCTCTCTTCTGTCCTTCACAACCTGAGCTTCTTATTCCTTTCTACTGTTCATCGATGTGACAATTTAATGTTGGATTTTTCGATCCACCATTCACTCCAAACCCTTATAGATCTCGCAAGCTCCTTGTTTATGTTGTAGCTTCATAGGACAATTTAAGTGGGGGCTTCGGTCTACCCTATTGTTCATGTCCCACCTCGCTACCCCACAACCCTCTTCTTTTCATTGTCACCAATTTTATTTTGCTGGGTCACACCTCCTTAAAACCCATTTCATCCACACCTTTATTGCTACTTCTCGTTATGTCTACGTTTTGTTGGCTAAACAACGACATTTTTTCTTTGCCAAATGTCCTTCAGCTGTTGTGTGTTGGTCCATTTGTTGACGTTTCTAGTTGCTTCTCACGTCATTTTGTTTTGTTCTTTAGGGTCATTTAGCTCCTGGCTTGGCCGCTCATTTGCTTGGCTACCTTTGCTTTATCAACCATTAAATTCATGTAAGCATGCAAAAACCTGCAATCACGTACTCCTTTATTTTTTCAGCTATAACTTTGCATATCATTTTATTTTTCCACCACTAATGTTCACTTGAAAAATCACAAATCAGAGGACCTTTTTAGGGCTATAATGAGGGCAAAGGTAAGGTGAGATGTATTTAGATCAAGTAGCATGAAAGACATCAAAGTTAGTGAAACAAAGCAACACTCTTCAAAAATTAGGTACCGTTAGCTATGACGAATGCAACATTTATATTTCACAACCTGATTCAGTTCTCATACACAAACCACATGAAGCATATACCAATTTGAAGGAATCACTCATACAATTTAAGCAAACAATACATTGAAATCATAAGAGTGGACCTTCCAAGCCAGCATCTACCTCATATTCAACATATTCAAATAACACATTCATTACATTTCTAAAGAGATGCATTAACCATAATCGACTTTTCAACACATATGTGATTCCTCCTTGATACATTTATTTTTCTTTCTTTTCATTTTCTTTTCTTTTTTCTCTTTCCTTTCTTTCTTTTCCTTATAAAAATTAAAATAAACTACATCAATATGGGAATTTCAATGATAAGATACCGACACATATGTACACCCCCACACTTACACTTTTGTACATCCATAAACGCACCAATCATAAATGTTCCACTAGCTTTATGGCTTGGGTAGGACATTTGGTTAAGTATAAAGCATGTAATATGGTTGATACAAAAATAAAGGCTAAAGCTCAAAGGAGTTTATCAAGGAAAAAATCATGTCAATAGGATAAGTTATTTGGCTAATGTAGTTTATCATATGCCTAATCATATCCATGTTAATGCATATGATAAAAATGTGGTCTTGAATGGACATTCAATGCAAAATTGGGATGTACATGTCATGAAGGTCATATATTATCAAAAGGCAATGAGACTGATATGAATGTGTCAGTCAAATAAGGCTCAAAGTTTCACCATCTTTATCTACCATTAGTCACTACTCTTCTAAAGATAATGCATATCAACCAATCACAAAACCAAAAGCACGTGCTAAAGTTGTTATGAAATTCTCTAGTCAATTCACACTCTAATGATGATTATATAATCCTAGAAGCAATAAAAAAAAGAGAAAATGTTTGTTTCATTTGTTTTATTCTTTCTGTTATTTTAATTGAAAACTTAAAAACAAGTAAAACAAACAAATTCAAAAACACACATGCATATAAAAAGTAATGCAAAAATGTAAGAAAAAGAAATTTACTTCCTTTGGGTTGCCTCCCAAGAAGCACCTTGGTTTAGGGTCACTGGCTCGACTCCTTCTTCTCCTTATGTGACAAAATTATGATCTTCACATGTCATATGTGGCTCCTCTACGTGAGGTAGTTCCGGATAGGTCCTTACTTGATCATCATCCTCATTCAGTGTCTTCCCTATCCTCAGATTCTCAATCTCGACTGAGTTCATACACTCGAAAAATATTTCAAACGTCTCTTCACCTTTTTTTTCATCATTTAATTCCTCCAATTTGTTATGTAAAGGTAAAGAGTTTGTCTAAAAAATAAGCATGGACTCTTTACTTATCTTTGAGCTAAAAGATATGTCCCTTTTGGCTTCAAGCTCCTTCTCAACTTCTTCAACACAAGCAATTCATTTAGGGTTGACCTTAAAATTCTCAAGCTTCTCATCACTTTATAAAGTTTCCTCACAAACGTCCATTGGGTACACCTCTGGTTGATAAAGCTGCTCCTTTTTGCTTTACAATTCTACGCGACTGAGCCTTATTACCATTTGACCCATTGGGTGTTCCATGCTCTATTGGCTTGTTTTTGTCTCCTGTCGGAATTCTTGCAACTGCTATTGCATATTCTGTTGAAATTGCAAATTGAAAAAATATCTAGATTCTTAATAAGTTCTTCTAAACATGCACCTGAATCTTGTTGGCTCTTCGAATGTTGGGCACTAGACTATGTGCTTTTTGGACATTACCCTCCATCCTTCTGGAATTGTAGAGTATTCTCTTGCAATTACAAAGTATTAGCTTTCATAATATTATTCAACTCTTCCAGAGATGGATTAGATTCGTGATAAGAAGCTCATGGTCTGTACGAGAATTGTGGTGCATTCTGCAAACTATCATAAAAGTAATTCTAATGATTATCGCATCCATAACAAACGTTGGGTTAATCAGTCCAAACGTTATTATAGGATTGAGGATATAAGTTATAAAAGAAATTGCTTTCGTCCATATCAATTTTTTAAAAAAACATGAAACAAAAAATGAAAAGATCGTAAAATAACATAAAAGAAATCAATTATGAACATATATATACAAAACACCAATTAAATCATTAAACAAAAACTAAAACACTGCACTCCCTAACAATGACATCAAAATTGATTGCACGTTGTTACACTAGTCAAAATAAATAACTAGACCTTCTATTATAGCAGTGGTGAGTCTAGGTCAATCCCCACAGAGTGTGTGTGTAAAAAAATGAAATTAACTGATGTTTAAGTTTAACGAGGGGTTTTGTTTTTTAAAGAAGAAAATCAAATGAAGCTAACTAATAAAAACAAATTAAAGAAAACATGAAAAAAATGATAAAAGTGGGGAATTCAGCAGGGACCCAGTTCTTTGGTCCAATCTTAGCCTACGCCCTAATTAAGCATATTATATTAATGTGTCTCCTAGCAGCTATTAATCGTGAATTAATAATTAACTTGAGTTTTTCCTTAGGTTTTGTTTAATCAAGATATTAACCACCGAATAACCAAGGATACAATCTCTAGACTTAATTAAGCAGTACTATTATGAATTAAGAAAACCGATTAATCAAGGCAACATCTACATACGATGCATAATTTAACCTAGGTCATGTTATCTTTAATGATTACGAATTATTAGTCGCTACTTATGAATTTCAACATAACAATTATGGATTATATCAAAATTCTAGCGACAGGTTTGCAATTAATGATTCAATGAACACATTAAAATCATCATCTCACAATACTCAATGAGTTCATACACAAATAACCGAATAATAATGAAAATTTAATTATCCATATGTAAAACCCAAATCAAGATGCCTAGGATAACACAATCAATTTCTAATAAGAGAAAGAAATAACAAAATAATTAAAAAATACTTAACATGGGTCGTCGGTGTTGATGTCTCCTCCAAACTAGCATCAGGATGTCTAGTCCTTCGTGATTCTTTAAAAAAAATGCTTCAGTCCCTATGTTGTAGTCCCACCGAAGACCCCTTGCTTTTGTCCTTCACTGCTCGAGCTTCTTATTCCTCTCCACTGTTCATCGATTTAATGATTTAATGTTGGAGTTTTTGGTCCACCATTCACTCCAAATTCTTCTAGATCTTGCAAGCTCCTTGTCTACACTATAGTTTGATGGGACAATTTAAGTGGGGTTTTTGATACACCCACTATTCATGTCCCACCTCGCTAACCCGCAGTCCTCTTCTCTTTACTGTCACTAATTTTCTTCTACTGGGTCACGACTCTTTCAAACCCATGCCATTCACACCTTTATTACTTCTTCTCACTATGTCTACATTTTGTTAACCAAACGACAACGTTTCTTCTTTGCCAAACGTCCTCCAATTGTCGTCATTTTGGTCTTCATATTTTCCTTGTTGCTTCTAGTGTCGTTTTGTTTGGTTCTTTAGTGTCGTTTAGCTCTTTACTTGGCCACCTTTATTATCAACTACTAACTTCATGTAAGCATGCAAAAACCTGCAATCATGTACTCCTTTTATTTTTTCAGCTATATGCCCTTTCATTACTTGTCCATTAATTAAATTCATATCTTGCATGGCCATGCACACCATTAAATTCATGTTCAGTCATGCGAAAGCACACATTGTGAGTGTTGATTTCTAACATCTCTCTTCCGTGAGTTTTATGTTTTATCTTGTCTTCTCTTGCTCCAATATTTATCATTTTTGTTCGACAAGACAAGTGAATATGAATCTTCAGAAAACAACCAAAATATAGAGCTTTCAACTCACTTTAACTTCTTTGCTTCCGAATTATACCTAAAATCATATATTAATTAAAGTGAGTATCTTAAACATTTTCGTATCATTAATTGCCAATTAAGTGTAAATGATTAAATGTGTCAACAAGTAAACACATATCACCATTTCATAATTCATCATGTGATATTCACTTGAAGTTATAAAATTTGTATTGAACTGCATACTACACACATATGAGCAATAAATATGCATAAAAATCATCTATGTACATGTAAATTGTCTTTAGCAAGCATTATGCTCACTCTTAAATTCCAATATTTAGTCATTTAATTCACATATAGTAAGTCCTATTTCATTCACTTCTATGTGTTTGAAAAGTTTCATGCATATTCAAAAAGGTTTGGATAAGATACGCTAAATGAAATAAGGTCACGGTCATGACAAAAGGCCCTTCTCAATTTTTATGTCATAAAGTCAAAATCAAGTCAGAATCTCTTTTAGAGATTTCTATTTATATGTCTTAAGTTTCATATTCAACTAAACTCACCGAATATATAGGTTTATAGGCTTAGTATGACCCAGCCAATGTGACTGGTTCAAACAAACCTAAGACAGAATTCCACATCGCAATGCTATCTTGTTATATTCAACTAATTCCATGCAAGGTAAGAACAAACTAACACCAACACACTAACCCAACAACCATCCCATATCCAAATGAGTCTTTGTATCCATTAAAACATACACACAAAGAGAAATCAAACTAAGTGTAGTCCCAAACCTTAAAATTAGTCAAATAGTTCTTCTATTGTCTTTCCTTCCCTTCCTCTTTGGTTTTGCCTGACTCACCAACTAGAAACACCACAAATACATATCTCATCTCAATTCCAACCTTATAATTCCAGTTCTTCATAAGAAAAGCAAGAAAAGATAAAGATGAAGAGAAAACTGCTAACAACCAAGATATAGATCTTTCAACTCACTTTAACTTCTTTACTTCCGAATTGTACCTAAAATCATATATGAATTAAAATGAGTATCTTAAGCATTTTCGTATCATTAATTGCTAATTAACTGTAAATGATTAAATGTGTCAACAACTAAACACATATCACCGTTTCATAATTCATTACGTGATATTCACTTGAAGTTATAAAATTTGTATTGAAGTGCATACTACGCACATATGAGCAATAAATATGAATAAAAATCATCTATATACATGTAAATCGTCTTTAGCAAGCATTATGCTCACTCTTAAATTTCAATATTTAATCACCTAATTCACATATGGTAAGTCCTATTTCATTTACTTCTATGTATTTGAAAAGTTTCATGCATATTCAAAAAGTTTAGATAAGATACGTTAAATGAAATAAGGTCACGGTCATGACAGAAGACCCTTCTCAATTTTTATGTCATAAAGTCAAAATCAAGTCAGAATCTCTTTTAGAGATTTCTATTTATATGTCTTAAGTTTCATATTTAACTAAATTCACCTAATATATAGGTTTATAGGCTTAGTATGGCCCAAACAGTGTGACTAGTTCAAACAGACCTAAGATAGGATTCCACATCGCAATACTATCTTGTTATATTCAACTAATACCATGCAAGGTAAGACCAAAATAATACCTACACACCAACCAGCAACCATCCCATATCCAAATGAGTCTTTGTATTTGTTAAAACATACACATAAAGAGAAAACAAACTAAGTGTAGTCCCAAACCTTAAAATTAGTCAAATAATTCTTCTAATGTCTTTCCTTCCCTTCCTCTTTGGTTTTGCCTGACTCACCAACTGGAAACACAAAAAATACATATCTCATCCCAATTCCAACCTTATAATTCCAGTTCTTCAAAAGAAAAGAAAGAAAAGATAAAGATGAACAGAAAACTACTAACTTTTACCTTGATTTCCACCAAAGATTAGCTTTAATCCTTACATGCAAAATGATGAGATGAAGAAGATTAAGTGGAGAGAAAATGAGAGAGGAAAATTCTAGAATTCAAACCCTAAAATGCCATCTCTCTCTCCTCTCTATGTGCCAATTTCATGCAATTTCAAGACTTACACACATGTTTAATTCCTATTGGACACATATTCTTTGTTCTTATTGGTCACATATGCTTTAATCCAATTGGTCCATATGTTGACTTTAGGAAAATTGCACATTGGTACTTCTTGTTGGGACCCAATCCGGGCACCGAATCCTAACCGGAAAACGTAACACGAATACAGAAAAGGTCGAAGACCAATAGCAAGTGAATCAAAAGGCGAAACAAATAGCAAAACGAAATCGAATCGTAAAGCAAAAGAATCGAAAGCGAAGCGAGTACTCGAATCGGAATACGAATAACAAATGGGATAATCGAAGAACAGAACGAAGGCGGACAACCACAAAGTACCAAACACATACGAAGCAAAAGGCGGGGAAAGGCGAAAGCATTGAAACAACCGAATCGAAAGGAAATCGAATAAGCGAAACCAAAGCAAACGAAGTAATCGAATTGAATCATATCCGACATCCGGGAACATACATCGAAGATAACCAAATGCGGAAACAACCAATTCGAAAGGAAATCGAATAAGCAAAACCAAAACAAACGAAGTAATCGAATTAAATCATATCCGACATCCGGGAACATACATCGAAGAAAACGATCGCGTTGGAGACCTTAGAGTCAAACTATCCTAAAATTCAGTATAATTTTTTTTCCTTTTTCTTGCTTTCTTTTTTTCATTTCTTACATCTTTAATCAATCTCATTCAAATCAAACAAACAATTTCCACTTTTGGAAATATAACCTCATGCAAAACTCAATACTTGATCGTATTCTTAGATGTCCATACACATTTTCTTATATATTCTCAAATCATACAAACTTCTTATACATGCAAACAAACCCAAAATTCCATTTTTTAGCTAAACACTTTTTCTAATTCTTTTTCTACCTTTGCCGTAACACCGATTTTATCAAAAATCGGGCAGCATAACGACTGTATTTAGAACAGCCCAAAAATCTGCAAAGGATAAAACACACTTCTATAATTCTCACACAATAACCAGAATCATCGGACCTCCCGTTCGGTATCCAAAACACAATCAAACATACTCGTAACCCAGCATAAACAACCTCAACAATCATAACTCAAGCACTTCTATAATCCTCATAATCAAGTCACAATCATACTTCATCTTACCAATCATCATCCAAAATCAATATGTAATTTATAAACAAATCATAATCCACTTTCACATTCATATAAACTAACCATCATTTATTTACATAAACCAATTCCATAATCATTTACAAACTCAAATCCATACTCACTTTCAGCATTTAATTACATTCCGAAAGGAATACACTACAAAGTTTTATGTGGCTTTCCAAGCCATACACAAAGCCAATACTAAAATCAAACTTTACACATAATACCAAAGACAAGCAAAGATCGAACTAATATCTTGATCGACTTCCATCCGATCTCCTGCTTGAAAACCTGGAGATGGGGATGAGAAGGGGGTGAGCTGAAATAGCTCGTGGATAACATATTTACAAATTGAAACATAAGCAGAAAATCAATTTTCAAACAGTTTGCTCTTTAGCCATTTTACGTCCGGAAATTTATTCAAAAACTCATTTTCAAACTTTTCAAATCATTCAAATCTTTCATACATCGTTTCCAAAACCTTCACGGTTGAAAATCTCAAATCCTCATTCCTCATAATTTCAAAACTTTTCACAATGCATAAATAAATCGAAAACCTAAATGCATCACATCATAACAAAGCAAAAATCACATAACACAACAAAATGATTTGGGTTGGTCCAAACGAAACGTACTGCACATTCCCGCATGGCGGTTATATGCAGCCGTGAACAAAGGGGAGTCCGTAATCGGAGCTCCTATGCCACTAACGGGCAGGCGGGAGAAGCATATTAAAGGGAGACCAGTGCACTGACTCATACGGAGGGGACCTAACCAAACCCACATAATTCACATATTCATGCTCGAAAATCAGATTTGCCCGAAGGCACACTTTGAAAATTTTGTTTTCATGTCATGTCACATTTAACACAATTTCATTCAAAAATTTCACGACGAACAAATTCATATAACATAATTCCAATCATTAAAAATGCACAATTTTAGCAATTAAATCAAATCATTCAAAATCTATGAATGTAACAAATTTTCGGAATTTAGCAATGTATTCATCAATAATAAATCTTCAAAAATTTCATTTATCAAACCATTTAAAACAATAAATTTAACCTTGTAACAATTTTTTAAAATTATTCGGAAATAAATAAAATTCGAAGACTCTTTCTTAACTTTTTGAAAACACACAATTTACTTATAATTCAAAATGTAAACACATTACCCACCTCAAATTCATGCTAGAAGCTTGTCCAAAGCATCAATTCTCAAAAGCCCTTTCTTTTTCCTCCAATTTAAATTCACCTAAGCTATAATCATCCAAAATAAATATCATAAAAATCATAATTACTCAAATTAACTATTGGAACTTCAAATTCATCATATTCTCAAGCCATCTAAATCAAGACATTTTCAAAAATTCCACAATTTTAAAAATCATAAAAATGGCATAACCCTAATTAACCTCCAACTAACCAACCTATAGTTCCTATAGGTTAGAAACTCCAATACTTAGCTTAGAATCCAAAAACCCCTTTGAAAAATCAA
>JANZLF010000008.1:39754997-39768140 GCA_026546835.1 Erythroxylum foetidum | reverse complement strand
AACAACCCAGTCGATGGTGGTATGTGAGATTACAATTCATACAAATAGTTTATTGAAACTTTTCTTAATACTTCAATTCTGTAAGTTTTAGCCATTTGTCTTCCAGCAAGTGAAAACATGGCTTTGGTCATCTGCACTACTTGATTTAACAAATTGTTCTTCTCACATTTGCAGTGTTTGTGAACGGCAAGTTCTGCAAAGACCCAAAGCAAGTAAAAGCAGATGATTTCTTCTATCCAGGGCTCAACAAACCTGGAAACACTGCTGCAACCCCACTCGGTTCTGCAGTGACTCTAGTGACTGTCGATCAACTTGCTGGACTCAACACTCTTGGAATTTCATTTGCTCGTCTTGACTTTGCACCACATGGCCTAAACCCACCTCACATTCACCCTCGTGGCACTGAGATCCTTGTAGTTGTGCAAGGCTCTCTATTTGTTGGCTTCGTCGCTTCTAACCAGAATAACAATACCCTTTTCACCAAAGTTCTAAATGCTGGGGACGTATTTGTCTTCCCGATCGGACAAATTCACTTCCAACTTAATGTGGGAGAAGGTAATGCGGTTGCATTAGCCGGTTTGAGCAGCCAAAACCCTGGTGTCATCACAATTGCAAATGCTGTCTTTGGATCAAAGCCACCCATTAGCGCTGACCTTCTTGCCAAGGCATTCCAAGTAGACAAGAAAGTTATTAACTATCTTCAGAGACAATTCAATTGAACAGGCTTCACCTGCTACACATGAAAAACCAACATAAACTGTGATTTTATCATTGAGAGTTCACGCTTTATTTTGTGCTGCCATTGTATCCAATAAAACAGCTTATTTATGTACCATCCGTGGTTTTACACAAGAGTCAACTTCACATCATCTGCTTTCTTTAGATTTTACGTTTCCTTTAAGGTGAGATTTTTTTCTTTTTGTCTAAAACACATTCTTATCACGTTGAAGTTTATGTCACTCCAGTAAATGTTGCATTGCACTACTTCATCTAGTTATTTAAAATGAGTAAATATTGCGTGAAACTATCTGTTGATATATAATCCACTAGTAAAACACATATATAATTGTATACATATATAACATCTAATACCTTAATTTCATCAAATATATACCTTAAACTCGTAAATAATAATTATATATACCTTCAAAAGTAGATATAAAATAGAATTTTTATTAGAAAAAAGCTTATATTAAACTCATACATAAATTATAATATTTTAATTTATAATTTTGTATAAAATTTCTCATATATATATAAGTCACTTCTTTTTTAATTTTTCACACAGGACAACTTAATTTATTTTTACTAATTGATCATCTAACAATAAGATATTTGTGTTTTATCTTGGTACATCATTATCTCAAGGTGGGGTAACTTGAGAAGTAGTTCAAATATGTTCATTTTTTTTAATGTAAACATAACTCCGCTATCGGAGACTTGGTCAAAATAACTAACAGCCTGTTTGGAACATGATGAATTGAATTTAATTGCAAGATTGTATTCAATTCATCTGTTCGGAACAAAAAAAAGTCATGAATTGAATTCACTTGTGGTTTTAAATCCTACTCTCTTTATATATTGAATTCACGGTCTAATTCACGTGAATTCAATTCCAAAGGCTACTACTCTTCATCTTTTAAGATGAAACCCAATAATACCCACGATGAACCAGTCTCCTCCTCCATAGCTTTCTTTGCCATTTCTGCAACTTAACCTTCTTTCTTACCTTCTTACGCTTCTCTTCCTCCGTTAGCTCTCTCACCATCTTCTTTTTCATGTCTCTACTTTTAACCCAATTTTGATCTCTTCCACCACCATTCTAGCATTCAATGGCTGGTCCACTATCATCGGCCATGCAAGGATTGGCACTCCTGCACATATGCTATCCGACATCGAGTTCTATCTACAGTGACTCACCCATGAACACACTCTTGTTTCAATACCTCCCTCTGATCAACCCAGTCTCGTACTACTCTTCCTCTTTCTTTCACCCTCTCTTCGAAACCATCTCTCAAACTCAATGTAAATACCTTTGGGATTAGGGTCTGTGAAAACAGGATCAAAATCATTTCTAGTGATCTTAATTAAATTTTCTTTTCATTTTAATAATAAACTTTTTTTATGATATTACTAATAATGAAATTAATGTTTATAAGTTAGCTCTATAGTGGAAATGTTTATTAGTTAATAAGATTAAGAGATCATAATTCCATAGTGAGACATTTGTATGATTGCCTCAAATCTTTCTTGAGGCTATAAATGGACTTGTTTATCCTATAAATATAATGAAAATAGGATATTGACTAACCTCCTAATTGTTTGAAATAACTAAAGAAAGAATTAATCGAATCATTACTAGCTTTGTCACAGGATTGAAGGTTTTTTTTGTAATCGATCTTGGAATTATTAGTGAGGTCTTTTTACAACTAAATGTGGCTTATAATGATCAACAATACCATTCTTATCTAGTTTACATCGAAAAACTCATTTATTGCCAATTAAATTTTGGTTTGGTGATGGACGGACATGGCTCTACATGTTATTGACAAGTATGAGATTAAATTCTTCTTGCATTACCTTTCTACATTTTGGACTTTTAATTGCTTGACTATAATAACAGGGTTCTTCACATATGGTGGAAACATGAAAGATAAGTGGTTTCAATTTGCCTACTTGTATCCTAGTCACTATATGGTGAGTTTTTGTTGCTATTGGGTACTTGGTAATATAATAAGACAAGTTGACAAATGCCATATATACTATATTTCTCATCCCATATTTAGTTCATTTTTTTTATTTATTTGATATTTTCTTATTATTTTTGGTACTTAATTTGTTCATATTATATTTTTTTGGGGTTAATTGCCTTTGTAAATCAAAAATAGCATAAATTAGATGAAATTGAGGTAGAAAAGTGAAAGATTGAAGTTGTCCTTGAGGGGCACGGTCATATTGCAATAACCGTATAACTTTCTTAAACTACGTTTCCATAGAATTTTTGAAGAATTAAAGCAAGATTGAGGGACAAGTTCATACAAATGGTCGTGGAGGTGACTATGTCCTGTCTAAAAACCCTAATTCTGAGCTACAAAAAGGCAAAATGAAGAGAAAACAGAGGGGTGTTAATAGGAGGATTGTAGGAGGCTCAAGTTAGGCTTAGGCAAACTCAAATCAATGGCCTAAAATGATAGAGAGAATGAAGAGCAAGGAAGGAAGCACATTTGAAGTAGATTTCATGAAAGTCGAGTCGCCGTATCGACATTTTTCTACTGGACTTACGGGTGATTCCATACCTAGGGTCTAGACACTGACGAGGTCATCACCTAGGGTCATGACGCTCTTCTCGACTGTAGTCCGGATTCACCACGGATGAAAGTCGAGCCAACACCGATAATCGGTGGATGTGCACATTAGTTTGGCCGACTAGTGGTGTCACACATGATTGTTTGGCTTATTCTGATATTTATTTTCTAACGAGATTTGATTTATACATTTGATGTTTTTATGCATTTGTATACTGGAACTGGAACTTATGTTCACCAAATGGGTGATTAATAGGCTGGGCCTATGTGGTGCCTAACTATTATATGATGAGGCATAGGCTAGGCCTATGTGTTTTTATGTCATGTATATTTACTTCATAGATTATCTACACCGTCTTGGTATGATCAAATTCTATTCGTGTTATATGTTTTTCCTGCTCACTGAGTACCTAGTGTACTCACTCCCTCCGTTTTCCAACCATGCAGGCTAATTTAGTGAGTTTGAAGCTCTGAGTGGACCGTGGGGTCTTTTGACATTTTCAAGATATTACCACACGTGGGTAGTTTCTTAATTTTTACTTTTTTTGTCTAGTGGCTCATGAATTGTGTTTATGTAGATACGCTTTATGATTTTGTGAGTTAACTTTTGATTGCCTTGGTTTTTGTAAAAGATTTTATGTATGAACTATTGATACTATTGTTGAGATTGCCTGGAGTTAAGACTGCCTTGAGTGGACTAGAGAGTCCTAAAGTTGTGGTTGGATATGCATATAGAAGTGTATTTGAAATCGTTGCAGGCTTTGAAATTTTTAAAAATACAACCATTGTGCTACCAATTCTTTTTTATAAAAAAAAAAGAAAAAAGAAAAAAAGTAGGATATGCAGTTAGCCTTGCATAGTCGGATTAAGGATGCTGCGAGTGCCCTTAGCTCGAGTATGTGGCGGTTGTCATGGGCTCGATGTGGTATCGAGTCGTGACATAGTAAATATTAACATCTACTGCTTAATCAATTCAATCAATATATTTTAATACGTCTACTATTTAATTATATATTAATTATTATTAATTATAACTGAATAAACTTAATATTTAATTATTGATAATTAATTTATAAATAAATTATATTTTCATAAATGAGTTAATTTATTATATTTTAATTATTATTACTTATATCAAAATTAAATAATTAGTTAATTAAATAATTGTGTTTAAATTAATTCATAATATTTTTATATGTGTCAAATATATTATAATCATTTAATTATGTTGTAATTAAATAATTAATACTTTCCTAATGAATTTAGATGCCTATGAAGTTTGGTAGAGAGGAAAGAAAATATGTGATGAGTTCATGCTCCAAATTTCAAGTGAATCGGAACCGAAGGATGTTCAAAACTATTATATATTTATGCACTCTTATAGTCATGATCATGCTTATGCACGATCATGCAATTTTAGTTGATTATTTGCTCTCACAATCTTGCTTTTCTCTATATCTCCTCAATGTCACGATCATGCTTGTACACAATCGTGCAAATCCTCTAAGGGTTACTCTATCACGATCATGCTTCTACATGATCGTGTAGCTCTTTTGAAACTCCCTCTCTATTGTGCACAATCATCATAAAGGTTTCACGATCGTGCAAATCTTCTAAGGGTTACTCTATTATGATCGTGCTTCAACACGAGAAGCACAATCGTGCAACTCTTCTTAAGCTCCCTCTATATTGTGCACAATCATGATAAATGTTTTTTTGCAGATTTTTACGAAACAATATTTTTCATCACTCCTTCCTCTCTTTTTCTTTATCTACGATTTCTTTGTCAAAGTGACACTTAATTAAAACCTGTAAATTTACATTTAATTAACCTAATAATAATAAGTAATCAATCTATTAATAATAAATTAACAAGTAAATTAATTATATATAAATTATATTTAATTACATTTATTAAAGTTTTATTTATTTAGTAATTATTAATCATTAAGTGTAATTATTTTTATGAAATTTAGATTAATTTCAACTTAAATCAGTGATAGATTTTGATTTGTATTTGAATGAGTTGAGATAAAATGGATATAAAAATGAAGAGAAAATAGTGAAGAAATTAGTTAGAAATTGTAGATTAAGCAAAAGAGAGGAAGAATAAAGATGGATGTCCAGAAGAGCTGTATGATCATATAGAAGCATGATCATGATAAAGTAACTATCAGAGGATTTGCATGATCATGGCATTGAGGAGATATCAGGAAAAACACGATTGTACTTGACATAGAAAAATCAACTAGAATTGCACAATCACGATTATGACAGCGGCAGTGTAGAGATATATAATACAGGTGGAAGTACTTAAACTATGTATATACTGAAGAGGTATATATATATTAGTATATAATAATTAACAATTAACCATGCAGGTCATAAGTAATGTTTAAATAAAATATTAACATGTACTACTTAATCAATTAATTATATTTTAATGCATCAATTAATTAATTATATGTAAATTATTATTAATTATAACTGAATAAAATTAACAGTTAATCATGGATAATTAATTTATAAATAAATTATATTTGAATAAACAATTTAATTTATTATATCTTAATTATTATCAATTTCAGCAAAATTAATTAATTAGTTAATTAATTAATTATATTTTAATTAACTAATTATGTTTTTATACGTATTAAGTATATTATAATTAATTAATCAGTTAATTATTTTATAATTAATCAACAAACTTATAATCTTTTAATTAATTAATTAACTATTTAATAAAAGATGTTATAACATCATATAGGTGTTAATTAAGTGCTAACAAGAAAAATAAAATAATATGCAAGATAGTGAGGCTTGTGACTATTAAGTCATTGACGTGACTAATTAAGATTTGAACAGTTACATATATACAAAATATTAGTAGATAATAATTAAGAAAAATCAAGAATTAATAATGCTGGTCATGAGTCGTATTTAAACTAAATATTAAAATTATTACTTAATCAATTAATTATATATTAGTGTAGGGTCATGACTAACGTATATATTAATATTAACATTAATTGTTTAACATATCGATTATATTTTAACACATCAATTAATTAGTTAGATATTAATAATTTTTAATTATAACCAAATAAACTTAACAGTTAATGATAAAAAAATAATTTATAAATAAAGTATAATTTAATAAAGCAATGAATTCATTACATTTTAATTATTATTAATTATATCAAAATTAATTAATAAACTATATTTTAAATATATTAAATTAAGAAATAAAAATATCTGTCATAGTGACATTTAATTCAAGTCTGTGAATTTACACTTAATTAACTTAATAATAATAAGTAATTAATCTATTAATTATAATAATTTAATTAGTAATTAAATTATATATAAATTATATATTATTATATTTAATAAATTTTTATTTATCCAATAATTATTAATCATTAAGTGTAATTATTTTTATGAAATTTAGATTAATTTCAAATTAAAACAGTGATGATAGATGAATTGTATTGGAATGAGTTGAGGTGAAATAGAAGTAAAAATTACAAGGAAATAGTGAAGACATAAGTTAAAAATTGTAGATTAAGCAAAAGAGAGGAAGAGCAAAGAGGGAGGTTCAGAAGAGTGCACAATCGTGTATAAGCACAATCGTAACAGAGTAATCCTTAGAGGATTTGCACAATCGTGCACAAGAATGATCATAACATTGAGGAGATATTGGGAAAAGCACGATCGTGATATATAAGTACGATCATGATAACAATAGTGTAGAGATATATAATATAGGTGAGAGTACTTAAGGGATGTATATATTGAAAACATATATATATGGTGAATATTAGTATATAATATTTAACAATAATTAATAATTAATAATGCAAGTCATGACTAATATTTATACTAAATATTAACATAAACTACTTAATCAATTAATTATATTTTAATGCATAACTAATTAATTATATATTAATTATGATTAATTATAACATAACAAAATTAATAGTTAATCTTGAATAATTATTTTATAAATAAGTTATATTTGAATAAATAAATTAATTTATTATATCTTAATTAATATTAATTTCAATAAAATTAATTAATTAGTTATATTTTAATTAATTAATTATATTTTTATATGTGTTAAGTATATTATAATTAATTAATTAATTAGGTTATAATTGTTCAACAAACTAATAATATTTTAATTAATTAACTATTTAATAAAAGATGCTATAATATGATATAGGTGTTAATTAATTGATAACAAGAAAACAACCGTGCATGACAGTCATGCCTGTGACTATCAAGTCACAAACGTGACTACTTAACATTTGAAGAGTTACATATGTACTGAATATTTTAGTATAATAATTAATAAAAGTTAATAATTGATAATGCAGATTGATGACTAACATATATATTAAATATTAACATTAACTACTTAATCTATTTATTATATTTTAATACAATAATTAATTAGTTAGACATTAATAGTTTTTAATTATAATAATTAATTTATAAATAAAGTATAATTTAATAAATCAATGAATTCATTATATTTTAATTATTATTAATTATATAAAATTTAATTAATTAACTATACTTTAAATATATTTAATTAAGAAACAAAAAATATCTGTCACAATGGCCCTTAATTAATGACTACGAATTTATAGTTAATTAACTTAATAATAATAATTAATCAATCTATTAATTATAAATTAATTATACATAAATTATATTTCATTACATTTAATAAATTTTTATTTATCTAGTAATTATTAATCATTAAGTGTAATTTTTTATGAAATTTAGATTAATTTCAAATTAAATCAGTGATAGATTTTGCTTTGTATTGGAATGAGTCGAGGTGAAATAGAAGTAAAAATGAATAGAAAATAGTGAAGACATAAGTTAGAAATCGTAGATTAAGCAAAAGAGAGGAAGAACAAAGAGGGATATTCAGAAGGGCTACATGACACATAATAACCCTCAAAGGATTTGCACGATCGTGACATTGAGGAGATATTGGGAAAAGCACAATCGTGACACCAAAGAATCAGCTGGAATTGCATGATCGTGCATGACAAGGAGAGTGTGGAGATATATAATACATGCAGGAGTACCTAAGCTATATATATATACTTAAGAGGTATAATATATACTGAATATTAGTATATAATAATTAACAATTAATAATGCAGGTCATGAGTAATATTTATTCTAAATATTAACATGTTCTACTTAAAAAATTAATTATATTTTAATTCATCAATTAATTAATTATATAAATTATGATTAATCATAAATGAATAAAATTAAAGGTTAAACATGGATAATTAATTTATAAATAAATTATATTTGAATAAATAATTTAATTTATTATATCTTAAATATTATTAGTTTCAGCATAATTAATTAATTAGTTATATTTAATTAACTTTTATTTATATAGTAATTTTTAATCATTAAGTGTAATTGTTTTTATAAATTTTTAGATTAATTTAAAATTAAATCAGTAATAGATTTTGATTTGTAATAGAATTAGTTGAGGTGAAATGGAAGTAAAAATGAAGAGGAAATAGTGAATAAATAAGTTAGAAAATGTAGATTAAACAAAATAAAGAAAGAACAAAGAGGCATGTTCAGAAAAGCTGCATGATCCTTCAGAAGCACGTTCTTGACAGAGTAACCCTTAGAGGATTTGCATGATTGTGCACAAGTACGATCATGAAATTAAGGAGATATCCGTTGCGATCGTGACATCGAAGAATCAGCTAAAATTGCACGATCATGCTTGGTGTAGAGATATATAATACAAATGGGAGTGCTTAAGGTATGTATATACTGAAAAGGTATATATATGGTGAATATTAGTATATAATAATTAATAATAGTTAACAATTAATAATGTAAGTCATGACTAATATTTATACTAAATATTAACATGTACTACTTAATCAATTAATTATATTTTAATGCATCAATTAATTAATTATATATAAATTGTGATTAATTATAACTGAATAAAATTAACATTTAATTATGAATAATTAATTTATAAATAGAATATATTTGAATGAATAAGTTAATTTATTATATCTTAATTATTATTAATTTCAAAAAAATTAATTAATTAGTTAATTTATTTAGCAATTATATTATAATTAATCAATTAATTATTTTATAATTAATCAACATACTAATAATATTTTAATTAATTACATACAAGTGTTAATTAACGACTAACAAGAAAAACCAAGTAATAAGCATGACAGCCACGCCTGTGACTATTAAGGCACAGGCATGACTACTTAACATTTGAAGATTTACATATATAGTGAATATTAGTATATAATAATTAATAAAAATTAACAATTAATAATGCACTATCATGGCAAACATATATATTAAATATTAACATTAACCACTTAATCTATTAATTATAATTTAATACATCAACTAATTAATTATATATTAATAATTTTTAATTATAACTGAATAAACTTAACAATTAATGATAAATAATGGATTTATAAATAAAGTATAATCTAATAAATCAATGAATTCATTACATTTTGATTAGTGTTAATTATACCAAAATTAATTAATTAATATGCTTTAAATATATTTAATTAAGAAATGAAAAATATCATTGTCACAGTGACACTTAATTAACGCCTATGAATTTACAGTTAATTAACTTAATATCAATAAGTAATCAATCTTTTAATTATAAATTAATTATCTATAGATATATTTAATAAATTTTTATTTATATAGTAAAATTTAAACATTAAGTGTAATTATTTTTATGGTTATAGATTAATTTCAAATTTAATCAGTGATAAATTTGGATTTGTATTGGAATTAGTTGAGGTAAAATGGAAGTAAAAATAAAGAGGAAATAGTGAAGACATAAGTTAGAAATCGTAGATTAAGAAAAAGAGATGAAGAACAAAGAGGGATGCTCAGAAGAGCTGCACGATCGTGCAAAAGCACGATCATGACAAAGTAACTCTTAGAAGATTTGTAAGATCGTGTACAAGATTGATCATGACAATGAAGAGATATCGGGAAAAGCACGATCATGACACCGAATAATCAGTTGAAATTGCACGATCGTGCTTAGTGTAGAGATATATAATACAGATGGGAGTACTTAAGGTATGTATATGCTGAAAAGGTATACGTATAGTGAATATTAATATATAATAATTAACAATAATTAACAATTAATAATGCATGTCATTACTAATATTTATCCTAAATATTAACATGTACTACTTAATTAATTAATTATATTTCAATGCATCAATTATTTAATTTTATATAAATTATGATTAATTATAACTGGATAAAATTAATAGTTCATCATGGATAATTAATTTATAAGTAAATTATATTGAATAAATAAGTTAATTTATTGTACCTTAATAATTATTATTTTTAGCAAAATCAATTAATTAGTTAATTACGTAATTATTTATATTTTAATTAATTAATTATATTTTCATACATGTTAAGTATATTATAATTTATTAATCAATTAATTATGTTATAATTAATCAACAAATTAATAATATTTTAATTAATTAACAAACTATTTAATGAAAGATGATATAACATCATATATGTGTTAAACAAATAATATGCATGATAGTCTCGCCAGCGTGACCACTTAACATTTAAAGAGTTACATATATCCTGAATATTTGTATATAATAATTAATCAAAATTAACAATTAATAATGTAAGGTCATGACTAACATATATATTAAATATAAAGATTAACTACTTAAGCTATCAATTATATTTTAATACATCAATTAATTGGTTAAATATCAATAATTTTTAATTATAATTGAATAAACCTAACAATTAATGAGAAATAACTAATTTATAAATAAAGTATAATTTAATAAATCAATGAATTCATTACATTTTAATTATTATTAATTATATCAAATTAACTAATTAACTATACTTTAAGTATATTTAATTAAGAAACAAAAAAGTATCAGTCACAGTGGCACTTAATTAATGCCTATCATGTGTGCACGATCGTGACATTGAAGAATCAGCTAGAATTGCACGATCATCGAAAGTGTAGAGATATAATATAGGTTGGAGGACTTAAGCTACACATATACTGAAGAGGCATATATATATTGAATATTAGTGTAGTGCTCTCTTACCACAGGGTACAGACTAGAACGCCTGAAGCTTATTCCGGTACATAACCTACAATAAGGGCGAGTTATGTTTGATCACTACATTCACTTCACATGGCATCATATCAATATTCACTTATAAAACATCAATAGAAAAACCATAATATTTTAAAAACCAACTTTTTCCTCATTTCACTTCACAAAACTGAAAGTCTACATCGTGTCTTTCAATATTTTATATATGTACATCAATAAAACCTAATACAAAAGTACTACATGAAATAGGAAAATATACACAATCTAACTAATCTGTCCAAAAATTCTAGCTGACCGACCTTTGAACTATGACTTCTCTTGCCAAACACAATCTACACGGCTGGTAGAGCCTCTCAGTAGCTAGAGTCATCTCTCGGTCCTGAAAAGATAACGTTGTAATTTTGGTGAGTTTTGTGAACTCAATAAGGTAACCATCATCGATGGTTAACTCAATTCATGCATCACAACAATTCACATAACATCTAATCACATAGTGCACTTTACATAAATTTCACATTTTCACTTAAGGATAGGCATTTCATTTCAACAAATATACTTAAAAATGTGCATATGAGGTGCTCATGAGACACTTTCCAATTATTACATTGTTGTGACTGAGTGCCTGAACTATCCCGTATCTACTTTGGATACTGGGCTCATTAATAACTATCCCTTATCCAATGAGGATATAGGGCTAATTATACATAGTGAGCTTTAGGCTCTTAATCATTGTTTGAGCTCGAGGCTCTTTTCACTCATTAAGCTTTAGGATCTGATCGGTGGCTATTCTGATCACAACTGCCATTATCTAATTATGCCTTCATGTATGGAATACATGTACCACAACCACTCATATTATAAAGCACTTAGGTCTTCACCTTCATATTTAAGTAGCACTTCAATAACTAAATCCACATTCACATTCATCGAACGTTCTATCTGGACTCCACAATTAAACACATTCAATTATCATTTAAAACATAAATTAAGCAAACAAGTAATTAAGTAAGACCATCTAGGTTACTCACCAGTTTCTCCCAAATCTAATGCCTAGAAATTTCGGCAACACCTGGGGTTTGACATTCCAGTTGCTCCTCTATATCAAACAACATATGCATATATCACAATATGCACAATTATGATTGTTAAATAATGCACATGTATGAAACAAATTATGTTCAATGCACGTTTATGAAAATCTCAGGCATCTTTCCTTTAATTTCATTATAAAATCGTTCCCATATCAAAACTCATCTAAGTACAATTTATACTTAGTTTACGCCTTACTAAAACCATTAAAATCACATCTCATTTCTCATCGAATCACTTCAGATTTTTGCATGACACACTTTTGAGTCTACTGTTCACGTTAAAACATAGAGTGAAATTGATGTAATTTGGTCACATTCTCTTATAGAAAAGTATTTCTATATGTCTTATGTGTAAGTGTAAGTCGACTCGTACCATGTGTAAGTTGACTTATGCTTGCTCGGTACTGATAAGTCGCCTTGTTCACCAGTGTAAGTCGACTTATGGATGTCCAGTACCGTTAGATTGTTAGAGTAGTGCCCTAAAGGCAATCCCCTTTAGCGCGTTTTATTCAAAGTCGTGTACAGACTTTATGAATAAATAAAGAAAGGCATATT